>JARHVA010004636.1:995000-1110000 GCA_037957365.1 Torreya grandis | reverse complement strand
CTAAATGAATAACTAAGGATGAATAAATAATATGATGAATGATAGTATAAATAAAGAATTGATGAATAATGAGAGGAAAAATAGATGCTCAAAGAAGGTGAGAATAGTGTAGAAGTAGAGTAGTTAGATGATAGATGTAATGCATAGCTACAAGAATGGGTATTATAAGAAGAAGGACATGAATAATTATAAAAAAGTAATTTATTAATCATAGGTTTAAGTATATAATAATAATTCATAGGAAATAATCATTCACTAGAAGAGCACACATCCCCACAACCTAGTTTTTTATATTCTAGTAGATGTTTTCAACCAGGAAGATATGAAGATAGTAGTTGGGAAGGTCCATCTTAAGATCAAGTACATTTTTGGGGTACTAAAATTGAAATAACATCAATTTTAAAGTATTTTAAGGCTATAGGGTTTGTTGGAATCAAGTAGAAAAGAGAAGGAAACATAGAAAAATAGAGTACATAGGTTGAATCTCTTAGTGCATAGGTAAATCATCATAGTAAGCAAGTAGGATCACACAAAACATAGCCTCCTCTTATAAAAAATACATAATAGATCCCCTTGACACTATTTTACACAATGGTTTTTGTAGGATCATTTATAAATCTAGTGACATATGATTGATTTTTAGACCCTAAATAGTACTTACTATACTATGAGATGAGATGGCAATCTAAGGGTATTACTAATGAGGTTATCGAGAAGTGTGAGTTAATATGGGGCATTGAATGGAAGATCACTTGAGTTTGTATAACATATATAAATTTAGTAGTCAAGTATATAATAGGTTAAGGAATGGATTATAATAGAATTCAAGATAATAAAATTTACAAGTTAGACTATTCAAGACTTGAAGGAGATAAGGCAAAAGTTAGGAGAATCAATCTATGACTATGATCATAGGTTCATTGATGTTATCAATAATGTGGAACTTTCCTTATTAGACAAAGATAAAGCTACATGATTTATTGGAATACTACATTCCAAATTCAGATTTGCTATTGCATAAACTCAATATGATAATAAAGTAGATGTTAGAGCTATTACCCTAGGCATGGAGAAAATTGAAGACTATGGAGAAGATCTTATCATAAGTTCTAATATTAAAAATGCATTTTAATATGTTATGAAAATAATGGATAAATATCAAGAGGTAGATAAACCTAATTTAAAACTATGGTTCATATAGTGTGGGAAATAAAGACATCATAGGAATGATTGTGTTAAGATCAAGACAAAGTTCTATGACTTTTATCAAGTAGTAGGACACATAACAATGCAGTGTCATCTCTTGAAATAGTATTTTAGTAGCCCAAAAATTTATATTATAAATTTTTTAATTCACATAATCATGATTAAAATAATTCTAGGGATTTTAATAATCTCAAAGAATACATCACCAAAAATTTATTCTCTATCACTGTATAATAAGTGGCCTTGACAAAGCACATGATTTTAGGCCTAGAGGTCGATAAAGGTTGTGTGACCCAAGAAGGTCTAAAATGGATTCCTAGTTTACCTCAATACCAACCTCAATGTTTGGTGGGTTGAACCCCTCCTTTATAGAGTTAGACACCACCATCACTATAATACTAGTATGCAACACCTTATAGCCCAATAATGATGTAGCAGTAGCAAATGAGTTAGTCCCCACTAGTTATGCAATAATAATTTGGAATTGGATATAATAATCAACATCATTAACATTAGAATAAAACTCATCAACCAGGAGGGTATAGAGGAAGTTATCAATCAAATAGAGGAGTATATAGGGGTGGATACAGAAGAGGTTACCAAGGTGGTAGGGGAAATAACTATCAACACCCTCCTTTGCAATGTTATTTGTGTGAAGAGTTTAATCATATGAAATCAAATTTCCCTTTGAATCCCCAAAGATATTATTACTATTCATACTATATAGTATATGACTAACATGAGATAGAATATTGTCTTATCTTCAAAATCAAAGAAATGATAAGGCTATCAAGAAGGATAATATGGTAAATGCACAACCTAAGGAGGATGTGTTATTTAATGCTATTACATGATAGAAACACACAAATATAGGTTTACCTCCTCTTGAAATCCTTTAGGACCATGGAATATAAAAATCAAAACAAGATAGATACTCAGACCTATTTTTAATAAAGGGTCTCATGTATAAAGTTGCATAGATGTTGAAAAACATTAAACATCAAGACACTATTGAAGGAGATGTTATAGAAATAGATAACCAAATGTATGGAAAATTCATGTTCATTATTAATTAATATGGAGTTGTTATTTCACTAATATATCTACTAAAATAATTAATAACGCTACATAATGAAGACATCTCATAGAACATCAAAAACTCACTACATAATCTATTGGAGTGTGCATAATGAGGGAAATGATAGATAAAGAATCTTGTTTGCTACATTAAAACAAAGAAGCCATGGGATGTAGATGCACAAATAAAAATTAAAATTATGGGATATGAAATTCTAAATATTGTCTTTGATTTTGGTAGCACAGTCAACATGATTCCTAGGTCTACATGGGAAGCTATTGGATGGTTGGTTTTAAATTATAGCCTAGTAACTATGAGCTTAGATAACTATGGATGAGCTAAGCCCATTGATAGATTAGTAAATCTTGAGATCAGAGTCATGTAATTGACCCTATAAGGTGACTCTGAATTCATCGATATGAAGAGAAAATCAACACATTACCCTATGCTAATTAGCAAGAACTGGGCATACGATGGTCAGATGACTATTAGTACTATGAAAAATAAACTAGAGGAACATCAAGGAGATAATATTATTGTAATTCCTTTAAATAGGGCACATAAACCCTACATCATTTTGGTTGAACCAAACTCTCCTTGTGTCATGTAGAAAATCAACTAAATAAAGGTAAAATCTAAAGAGAACACAAAAACATTATGCATAGTTGAGTGCAAATTCTTATATGAACATGTTAAACCTTAGGTGAAATCCTTACTCACATAGTAGTTGAAGACATCTAAACAATAGATGCCTAAACTAATAGTTACTCAACCATTAGCAACCCAATTTATCATGGAGGATTGTGCATCCATTTTCACTACATCCCTTAGTTATTTAGAGGTTAACTTTCTATATAAATTAAATGATCATGTGTAAGATTACATAGAGCTTACTAGAGAAGAAAATTTTCCTTGGGAAAGAGATTCATCTTTCAAAAGAGACTCAAGCATAGACCTATCAATTAGGATCATGGTTATCATTAAATCTAACCAATGATAATGGTCTTAGCACATGAGAGATAACTTCTTATGTACTATGTGACTGAGGATATCAATAAATTGATTCTACACCTATAATTTCATATACCTAACATCAATCAGTGGGTTAGTACTTTGAATTATGATTTGAAGGGAGTTATTGTGACATGGTGGGAAATTTATAAAAATGATAATCATAATTGGGATGATGTGTGAGAAATCATGATTAATAGGTTCCAACTACTATAGGTCATCAAAATTAATTGGCCTTTCCTCCAATGAGTTGAGTGTCCTGAAATCCATATTCATAAATGTGTTAAAGTCTAGAATGAATAAGATGTGGCATCAAAGTACTAGGTTCACATCTTTCATTATACACTGACTCCTTTACCATCAACATTGTATATGCATCAAGAATGCAAGAGGGAGAAAAAGTATTAGGAATAGGTGTAAAGAGACTTTAAACATACATTTTTTTGGAAGATGAGAACCCTATGGTTCATAATGCACTACTAAAAATCAAACATTTCCTATGCCATGGGTGCACATAATATATAATCACTACAATGGAATCCATAATGTAGAATAACATAGATTATGATCTAAATATAACATTACAAATATATAAATATTTCAAATAGAAGAAAAATATCTCATGTAGTCATGCCACCAAATAAAAAATGAATAATATTTAATTGAATATTTATATACTAAAGGTGATATGGATGTGATTAATTTGTTTGAACTTGAATGCCCAATAGAACCATTAAATGACCCCACCACAAAACCTACTGAAGAAGAAAAATTGTGAAACATACAAATTCTAGAACATAAAGGGAAACGAATGATTTAATAATATATTGATGATTAAAAGCATAATATTTACTAGAAACCCATTAAAAATCATTTAGAAAACATTGCAACTGAGGAGACTCCTAAATAGACACATATAGGTGATTCTCATACTGCATCTAAATTTTTTGAAGCTATGCAACTCCTACAAGACTATTAAAATGTATTTCCCACTAAATTTTTAGAGGACATATGAGTTAATCCATCTCTAGGTGAAATGCATATTAAACTCAAGGAATGTACATGAATCATAGAGAAATGACCATATAAGTTGAATCCAAATATGAAATTGAAAGTGAAGGTTGAAATTGATAGAATGAAAGATTTAGGTGTAATATATCCCTTAGAAAAGTTAGATTTAGTTAGTCCTATGGTATTGAGGCCTAATAAAATATGGGATATTAGAGTATTTTGTGATTATCAAATTTTGAATTATGCATGTGTCAATGATCCATTTTTGATTCCCTCCATAGATGAAGTTTTTTAATCTATCATAGGGCATGAAGTTTACTCTTTCATTGATAAATTTAGTGGCTATCATCAAATACCCATCATATAATAAGATAGAGTTAAAATGACTTTTACCATGGAATGGGGATCCTTTTCATATAAGGTAATGCCTTTTGGACTTAAGAATGCACCTAAATTTTTTCTTATGTAGTGTTGACTGTGTTCAAAGATTTCATTCATGACTTCTTAAAAGTTTATCTTGATGATTGAGAAATATTTTCTTTGTTTAAAGAAAATATATCTAAATTTTGCCTCATTTTATAATTATTTCAAGATTTTATTATTTCTATAAATTTAAAAATATGTTTGTTCTTTACACCTTTTGGTGTCTTGCTAGGTCATGTAGTGTGTAGTGAAGGCATTTTGGTAGACCAAGCCAAAATTATAGTCATTATGAGTATGCCTCCACAAATTAGATCCATAGATGTGTGATCCTTTCTTGCCCATACAAGGTATTACTATAAGTTTATAAAAGGATATGCATCAATTTCATCTTTATTGGAATTTTTATTACACAAAGGTGCAAAGTTTGTTTGGACTACAAAGTGTCAATCATCCTTCATAGAACTAAAGTAGAGATTGGTCACTATGCCTATCCTTCTCTTTATAGATTGGAGAAAGCCCTTTCATGTGCATATTTATTCTTTGGATATTAGAGTTAGTTCTATGCTTCTACAACTAAGAGATGGTGGAATAGACCACCCCATATAACTTGCAAGTTGAAAGTTGTCTAACATAAAAAATAATTACATGATAACTAAAAGAGAAGCACTAGATATAGTGTTTGCACTAAATTTTTTTTGACACTATCTTTTTGTGGCACCATTTTAAGTTTTCATGGATCATATAGCTTTGTTATACCTTGTCAATAAAATAATTATTTGAGGATGCATTTATAGATGGTTGATGTTATTTTAGGAATTCTAATTTCACATTAACATCAAGCTAGATAGAGAAAACTTGTGGTCAGATCATCTCAGTCACATTCCCAATGGCAAAGAACTATAATAATTATAGGAAAATTCTCCTAGTAATCATATATTTCATGTTCTATGATTCTTGAAATTTTCGAAGCGATTTCTAACTTCTTTGAACAAGGAGTATTCCATGTGCACTTCTAAGAAAGAGACAAGAAATAGTTTGTCACTAGATATTTTTCATTTACCATCATAAATGGGATTTTATATCATTTAGGGAAGAATGAAGTACTGTGTAGGGTAGTTCTAAAACGTGAATAAACACATCTCTTATAGGAGGCACACCAAGGAATAGAAGGAGGATATTTTACCAAAGAAGCTACTACAAGGAAGTTGTTATAGAGTGGGTTATGGTGGTCGAATATTTTTTAGGATGCATATAGAGTAACATAACACTATGATGTATGTAAACACGTGTAAACTACTAAAAAGAGATGAAATTCCCTTACAATCTTTGTTATCCAAAAAACATTTTTATCAATGGGGCATTGATTTTGTTAGACCTATTAATCCATTGAGTAAATGTAGTAAAGTAAGGTATATTATCACTACAACTAATTACTTTACCAAATTGGTTGAAGATACTATGACACCTAGCTATGGTGTGAAGGATGCAACAAATTTTAACTATGAGAATATTATTAAAAGGTCTGGTTGCCCCATCAAGCTCATTAGTGATTGATGAACACACTTCTTAAGCAACACCATGAAGGCTCTTACAAAAGAAATCATTATTTCTCATCATAAAAGTAATGCATACTATCTACAAGCTAATGGCCAAATTGGAGCTTGTAATAAAGTGTTGGGCAAAATCTTGACAAATATTTACAATTTCAATAGGGCTACAAGTTTTAATCCATTATATCTAGTCTATGGGCTTGAAGAAATTATGCCAATAGAATATTTGGTACCCACTCTACATATTATAATGGGCATGTGACTAGGGGATCATGAGTCTTTCACAAATAGACTTATTAAACAAACAGGATAGATGAATATCACCACACAGTATCTTGGATGTAGGAAGTTAATAAACAAAAATAGAAATCATGTCATGATAGGAATATATAGCATAAGGAATTTCATGAAGATCAAGCAATTTTGTTATATGATAGTCTTTCTAGAGCATTTCAAGTTAAAATATAAATTTGATGGAAAGGGCCTTATGTTATATATGAAATATGGTAGAAAGGAACCATTATTCTATGATATATGTAGGGAACCATTTTTCTAGGGTGGGTGAATGGTTTTGGGGCTTAAGTTGTACTACCAATAGTCTTGATTGATTTGATTCTACTAAGTGAGTGGGTGTTCAGTAACACTGAGTAGATTAGAATTTCTCATTTTTGCATATTTCTTGTGTGTTTCTTTTTCTATGTTTGTGTGTGTGCTTGTATATTATCTCTTCACTACCATTTTGGAACCAAGATACCAAGTATAGTATATGCCAACCATGCACATGAAAATTCATGTGCACCATCATGAATGTTAGAAAGAGTGAAAAAAATCAATTAAGTCTAAGAAATGTGTGGACAAGTCACATAAATAGAGATATTAATCATATAATGGTTATCCACAACTAGTTAATGTCATATCCAAGGTTTGATTGACTTAATATTTAATAAATTGTTATTCAATCAACATCATTAACTTGTACTCCTATATATACAATAAATAACATAACATTTTTCCACACATGTACCAGTGATGAACTATCTTAATTACCATATCAAATAAGATTTACCACATCAATAATTACATTCATATCTAATGGATAGATAAGCATAGTATTTACATGGATATTAATAGGCATAACCTTATGAACCAAGTATGAAATTCATCCTTGCAAATATTTTTCCATGCTGAATTTCAAAAATTTGAGCCAATTATACTATTTAGAGAACCCACGGAGGTCAATTTTGTCACTCAATAATCATGGATACTTCACAACTCATTATGGGATTGATAGATGTGAAAAAATAAGTAATGGGTGTTGATATGACACTATGATAAACAAAATTAAATGATCAAGAGCCATTTGATTCTGTTTGAGTAGTAGAGAAAATATTAGTTTGCCCAGACCTCATTGCTGTTGTGCATCCACTAGCTCTCACATTCCCCCACCATTTACACAATATAGACGTCAAGTGCCTACTTTGGATGCCCACTTTTGGTGACTTGGGGGAGATTTTACAAGTCTTGCTCAACTGATAAAATGAAGGCAACATCTACATTGGCTTGGATACCATGATCATTATCAACATAGAAGCAATGTCCTGAGATTGGGCATGTCTATACAAAGGGATTCTCTTGCTCCATGCAAAATGATAATGTTGCCTATTCTCAGGGAGGTCAGATATTTGTATGTTCAAAGATCTAGAGGGATCCTAATTGAATAAATTCATGATGAACTAGTGCACATTATGGTATAATGCATTAAAAAAAGGTTATGGTAGACCACCAAGTCTATCAATCAAATTCTAAAAGGGGTCATGGACATTACCCACTGCATGATCCATATAAATTAGTAATTTAATTGGCCAAAATATTTTGTTTAGGATCTATTCACAAGCATTGACAAGTGTTACAAATATTCCAAGTAGACATTTCGATACCAGTTCCTCATTTTTATTCTATGATTTACATAATGGAAGTCCCCTAAGGGAGAGGTGTGCCCTGACACTGGCTATTGTTTAATGCAACATTTCCCGAGCCTCATATGCAAACTTGAGTATAGACCCCTAGCTCATGATGTCAAATTGAAGGCATGGTGTGAGCAGTGCTTGGAGTTGATCACTACACATCCTCAAGTACCACCCTATGTAATGATATACTTATGCCAACACATTGTTATTACCTTACTATCAAATGGTGTATTCATCCATATCCATGAGCTACTAAGGTTTCCCTTTGGACATCTACCATTATTTGTTACCATGGTCATGGCATAGGCCAAATTTACTAAATAAAAAGCCTTCATAGCTGGGCATGAGACACCACTCCAAGATGTACCACCTAGCACAACCATCCCTATAGAACAAAAACAAGAGGAAGCCACCACTTTATATCCATAGAAAAGAAAGCAGAAGCTTTCCACCAAGCATCAATTTATGTCTCCTCCATTGAAATGTAAGACAAGGAACACTGTGACTTGGTTAGATGATCCTAGGTGACCCAAATCACAAGCACATATGACCTATCATAAATGGGAATGGATTAGAAAGAGGCATACTAAATAATGATTGTTGATATGGACAAAAAATTATATGACATGAAGGAGCATAAGGAATTCTTATTTTGGAAGGTTGTGTGCATAGTCCAAGTGCATAATAAGGTTCTTTTGAATATGTGGGTGAACCTAACACCATGCCCTATATCCATTATTGTCAACACTATGTGGGAAGAATATAAGTAGTTTTAGTGAAGGTTTAATTTATTCTAGTAACAACCTTATACAACCTTCATAGTTGAATGTCTTTGTGCCACTTCCAGAAAGCTTGCCAAAGTCACTTATGCATAGACCATGAAATAAACATGAGGTTGGGGTCTTGCCTACCCTTAAAGAATGCACATTAAATCTAGTAGACATGGTGAAGGAAGCATAACATGCCCCATATTCAACTTCACCACCACCTAAACATAGATTGGTCATGTTGGGGCATAAAAAACATAGGTTTCCAACTCTATGGTCTAACCAAGTGATTTTTTGTCTTCACCATAATCTTAGGAGGTCAAATAACTCATACCCAAGTAACCTATTGTCACAAAATCTTGAACCATATAAGAGGGTGTTCAAACCTCTTATATATTTGGGTAACATGGGAATACTTTTAAGTATGTGGGTGTACCTCCAGTGAATGTGAACCTCTAGATTTAAGGGCTATCTCCCCAAAGGTATCTTGAAATGCTTAACACCTATCTAATGCTTGATTATGGGAAAATAGTTAGAAAATTGCATGAAATGGGACTATTCTAAGTCGGTGATACATATAGATGAATTCCACATGACCATCATATTTCTATCACATTAAAACAAGGCATACAAACTAGCTTCAAAGTCCTAAAGGATTCCAACATGAGTGTTTCAATATAGAGGTGATGTGCATGAAAGAAACACAAGATAAATTAACTAGAGGGGAAAATACACACATTAAGGGTAATAATACATTTGAATACACTCTATATGACCTATTATAATAAGAACACTTGAATAAATATGAAAGGATAGAGCATGAAAGGATAGATAATTATCACTAACTCCACCATATATCACTTTAAAAACAAAGACAAATGTTTCATGAACTCAAAACCAAACTTATATTAATTATTCAAATGCAAAATAAAATGTCATTCTAATAGGGTTTCACCATACATGGTGTGATATTTTTTTACAAAAGCCAAAATGGTCACTACTTATAGAATTGGAGAGAGAGGAGAAGATAAAGAACTCCAAGGGTCATTGATACATGTGCCATGCTAAGAAAAGGAATTATACATGTAGTGAATTAGTGTGAGATAGACCATGAAAGGTTTGATAGGACAAATGGCCCTCTAAAGCATGAAAGTCATGAAATGTAGTGTAGGATTCCTCTTTCTTGATTAAAAAAGTGTCTTCATCATTTGGCCCTTTTGGAATGATCCACCACTTTTGAATCCATTTTATGCCATCTAGATATCTCTCTTGTTTCATTTTCTCCATTGGGTCATGAATCAAGGTTTTGGAGGATTTTAGGCTCTTTTCACTCTTAACCTTTAATTATAGAGTTGTGATATTGAAATCAAGAAATAATTCCATAGAACGCTTGATCAAGAGCCTTTCTAACTTGTCCAAGATCCGTGATATCCCATTCAAGTATCTAAGGAGATGTGAACATTTGAAATTGCCTTATGGAGCTTTGTTCTTCATTTTTTTTAGGCTTAATGTAGTTTTAATGCCAAAAATGGTTTTATTATGTTTTATATAAAATTTATGGGTTTAAACACAACTTATAACTCACTTAAAAAATATTCAAACTCATAATATTATTTACCCAAGGCTAAAAAATAAAATGACCTTCTAGTTAGGCTTTAGGCCTGAATTAGACCTAGTGGAACTATCTACTCCCATGAGAATTTTGAATACCCTAATTGGTTTTATCCACTTTTTCATGTTTTTAAATGGTTATACCTTCCTATCATATCTTATTAAAAACCCCTTTAATATTTTCCCAACCCTTACCTCACCTAGTCATCTTCTTCCCCTAAAATCTATAGATTTGCATGCTAGGGGAGCACCCTCAGTTTGAGATAAAATAGAGGGTAATTCCCCTATTTCACTAGGAAAATTG
The DNA here is from genome assembly GCA_037957365.1 of Torreya grandis. NCBI lineage: Eukaryota > Viridiplantae > Streptophyta > Pinopsida > Cupressales > Taxaceae > Torreya > Torreya grandis. The sequence goes on along the minus strand of JARHVA010004636.1, from coordinate 1,099,072 downwards.
AATATAAAATGATATTATCTAAGTTATGGATACATTTTTTACAAAATTTTATCCCTTTTTCATATCATTATACCCTTCAAATGCACCAAAACCTAAAACAAACTTATGGAGTAAGTTAACTATTTATAGGGTCTGAACTATGGACTATAATTAAACAATTAGAGTCCTTATTGTACCTTTTTTACATGATATGGATATAATTTTATATGTATAAAATAATTATTAAGGTTTTACAACTTATTTACTTCACAACCTTGTGAAACTCCTCACACATGCCTTGCCTTTTAACTTGACTGGACTGTTGACTATGTATGTGTGTTTGGAAAAGTCACTTTTAGGTGCATTTGCATGATTTAGGTATTATATCAGTATATAATGACTTTATTATAGTGTTATTAAAAATTTTATATCCATTTGGATCTATCCAAGTCCTATTATTACAATACAAACATCAAGAACACCATCTTCTACTCATTGTCCTTCCTATAGTCAACTATAATTGACTGTATTCAGCCTATTATATTTGCTTTTCTAGGACTAAAAGGTTTATGAGGTGGTATTAATTGATATTTAATAGTGGAATATGAACTTTATGTATTTTATTTGGTAACCCAAATCATATTTTAATCTCATTTTTATACATTCACATCCTTAGGTCCATAAAATATTTTGAGCTTACTTGTCTACCTATGTGGCACCTCCTTTCCATGTTATTTATTTAATTTTAAAATATTGCTGTTGTCACTTTGGACATGTTTCTTTATCTTATGTTCTATATAAACTTGATCAAATTCACTCTATTTATCTCCTCGAGAGTATCTTGGACTTGACTTTCAATGTTAGCCATTGATCTTTGATGTGGGCTTTTGAGATTATGATATTTGGCAGCCCCACATGCCTTCTATGTACCTTAATGTCAATCTCCATTGATTTAATGATCTTGTGCTATATGAAACCATCATGCTAAATCTTAGGATCCTTTTACTTATTGACTTTGTGCTCACTGTTAGATACCCATTTTCATGATTAAACATGTGTCATTGATCATTATTGACTTATTAACCCTAGCCTTCAACATAAATCATCGATTGCAATTTGTACATAAGAATACACAACATATATATTGATATGGAGGAGTTTAACCTATTTAATTTGGGTGATCACCCATGTGCCATTATATTTATTAACTTATTGAGTAACGTTTTGACACTTGGAATCATTATGTTCAATTCATACATTATTAAGGAGATACACTTGGTTTTGAATCAAAATGACTATTTCTTGTGGCTTTAATTTGACATCCCCTATTCACTATGGATTCATGTGCATGGTGTAGCTATGGAAGATCAAAATGTTTTTGGCCCATTTTAGGTAATTCTAAAGCATTTAAATCATGTAAATGAGTTTGAGGAAGTTGAAGATCTATCCCACAACCTTTTCCCATAGCCATTCTCTCTCATAAGTCGTACACCTCTTAAAAATTCTTATTTTATAGTTGTTTTCTTGGTTTTTAGTTATAACCTACAAGTTTTTAGTTATAATCTGACATGTCTAATAGGGGCTAACATTTTTTATGTTGAGGAAGAGTTTGGAATACATGGACACAACTCAAAACCATACCACTTGCATTTAGTGCTTGTTTAGGACCCTTAAGTGACTCAAAATGACATAAGGACCTAATTAGACTATGATAAAGGATAATAAACTATGATATGCCATTAAATACAACATATAACATTATATTAGACCCATATATAAGTTTATTGACTATAGGGGGTTGACCCATTTTGACTTGTGGTCAAAATGGTCAACATTTTTCATAATTTTACAAATGTGGTATGCTTCTTATATCATGACCAGTTGCTTAATCCTATCCATTAGTCCATGGAGTCACATGTACACTATTTGGAAACATAAATTTCATCTGATAATAAACTAAACACAAAATAAAGGCACATAAAACAAGACAAACCAAAGAAACACGCTTGTGTTCAACTAGAGAACTTATGGAACACAACACAACTAAAAGAAAGCACACACCTATTCTAATATTTAAAAAACCTCAATCCTGAAGTGAAGCATTTGGTCATATCTCAACCAAGATTAAAAATAGTCCCCCTTGCATCTTTATCACTCCATAAAGATAGTCAAGCATGAGTAAAATGGTCATCACCAATCACATGCATATGTTTATGGTCAAAAATCCTACCACCCTTGAATATTCTTAGGTTGCAAGTGAATTATTTGAGACCTTCATGAATGATATTTACTATTCTTTAATAAACTTTATAAGGGATATAACTATTGTGATCTATGTCATATCCATTGGATGTACTCCAAAAATATGTATATTAGATTGTATGAGAGTCTTCTCAACCTTTTCCTCTCCTAGGATAGAATGTAGTTAATGTCTTGGAGTATCAAGATCTTCTCCTTTACCATAAAGCACCCTTGAATGTGGTTCAAAATTATATGGAGCTTTTGATTATCTTTGAAACATAGCTAGATCTATCTTGGCTTCATTCTCTATGTTTACAACCTCTTAGACACTAGCATCATCAAATTTCTTCATGATAGTAGGATATTGATTAGTAGAATGAATTTCATCCTTATTATTAATGGAATACTTATAAACTTGATCATTAGTCTTATTTTAAACCTTGACATTAGATATAGAATCTCTTGGAGAAAATGGAGACTTACCCAACTTGTCAAATTATTTGTATATGACATTGAGTCTTCGCCATAGTTTCTCTTCATTAACAACATGAAAATTTTATCCATGCTTATTAAAACACTCAAAATAATGTTTGTTAAAGGCATTAACCAAATCAGATGTAGAATTATTTATAGGGTAAGTAGCATTACCAATCTTATCAAACTCTTGACATATGACTTCAAACCTTTGCCATAAGTCATTCTCATCTTCCTCATGAGTGTCATCCTCAAGAGCATATTAATGAATAATAGGGATAAAGACATAATTATCCCCATTATGGTGCTTAATTATATTCATAAAACTATCATAATCACACTCATGGATCATGTAGTTACCTTTAAAAGCATGAGAATGTTTGACACTTACGCCAACTCCTTCAAATGGCTCCTTATGCATTATATAAGTCCCAAGATTAGTTTTTTCAAAGTATGGATAAGGATCATGCACATAGGTTTTAGTAACATACTAGTCTAAGAAAAAAATTATAAATTCCTTTAAATTTATAAGCTCCATCATCCACATTAAGCTCTTCCTTCTCATTGATCACATAATTCAAGTTAGAGCTTGTTTTAATGTAAGGCCCAATGTGAAACCTTACAAGAGGCTATGTTATAATGGTAAATTTGGTACCATACCTTGGAATAATGGACAATACAGCCCATTAATCTAAAATATATCCACAAATATTGGATGTAAAGTCTCTTAAAAGGAAGATTAAAAAGTGATCTAGGACGTCAACAAAAACTATGTCTTGGAGGATAATAAACTCAGACAATTATGCAAGAAGACCTTCAAGTTTTTTATCAACCCTATTATCTTGTTAGGTGTACCATATATTTTAATAACCATTTTTCTATGAGTTTCATATTTTAATCCTATCTTATAATCTACAAATTTGGTCATGACTAATGTAGAGGCTCCACTATCAACTATGCAATTATGGAACAATTTGTCACCCACAATGAGAGTGAGATAGAATGGTGGAGGTTTATCATCCCTCATAGATGGTTAAAAAATGGTATTAGGGACATTTTATAGGAAAACATGAATATGAATTTTACTTGAAGATGAAAGGCTAGTAATAATAATGGACAATTGATTTTTCAATAACTCTTCTTGGTAAGGCATATAAAGGATATCCTAGAAAGAGATAGATGATCTAGAATTTTTCAAAGAATCCACTATGTTTAAGAAATTAGTACTCACATTTTATTAATTCCTTGGAGGTAAAGTATTTCTTTAATATTGAGAAATATACAAACCTTGAGCATACCTTACCACATTTTGACTTGAAGGAGGTGTAGGGGCTTTTGGAACTATCATACTTCTAGGCATACTTTATTGCCTTAGAGGATGATCAAACAAGCTTGTAGGAATGTTATTTTCACATCCTATATCATTATTATTGGAAATTTTATCGTACACAATAAATTTTATTTAATTTAGTACAAAATTTTAATCTATTAAGAAGTTTGTGAATGTTTCTCCATTAAGCTATCCACCTTCATTTATTCACATCATGGTTTCATATTCAAATAATAGAAGAGGAGTGACTCATCCTTGAGTAATAAGATTTTGATCTCCATTCTCCTTTGAATCCATAAATTGGACTTATATACAATATTATCTTTGTATTAAGTTTATATACACCAATACCATCTCCCTTGCATAAGTGATAGAATTAATATTTTAAATGTTGGAAAGCCTATTGTAGTTAGGCTACCCTTGAACTCTTCATATCCAATATTATTATCCATATTGTTGATGATAGGGATACGAATTTTGATATTAACATTATTTCATATTCCCTCTTTCAAGTTTATCTTCCAATCATTCAGTATATTCATCTTTGTCCATGGCATTATCTAGCTTCTTAGGAGTGACTTTGGCTTGGTGTTGGCATTAGGAATTTGGGCCACATTTGGAATATTAGTAGAAGAATGAGATAATGGAGGCATAAAAACCTTAGGATGTAACCTTATATCTTAAATGAGACTATTATTATCTTTGATGGAAATTTCATATGCTTAGGGAAGATTGGAACCACCCATGGATTGAAGCATGATATTAATTTTAGTACTAATGGATCTAAAGTAGGTAGGGAACACAAAACTAGTAGGTGGTCTGATGGGAGGAGAAAATCTATACCAAGTCTTTTGAAACCTCTCATTGAAGTCATGAATTTTTTCCTTGGAGCCTCTTTTGATCAAATTGAGATGATGTGTGAGAGAGGTATGATCGCTTTCATCTTCAAATCTATAAGTCAACAATACTCCAAGTGGAACTATTTACTCCCATGTGAGTTTTGAATATTTGATTGGTTTTAGCCACCTATGCATGGTTTTAAATGTTTTTCCCTTCCTAAAATATTTTATTAAAACCTCTTGAAAGGTCTTTCCAACCCTTAGCTCACTTATTCATCTTCTTCCCCCAAAATCTATAGATTTTAATGCTAGGGGAGTATCTTCTATCTGAGATAAAATACATGGAACTTCCCATATTAACCAATGTATATTGAATATTTTAGGATATTTTATAAGTGATGGATACATTTTGTAAAAAAATTATCCCTTGGTCATATCATTAGATCCTTATAATGCACCAAAACCTAAGATAGACTTATGGAGTAAGTTGACTATCTATAGGGTCTAAATTATGGACTATAGATTGCACTGTTGGATTCCCTCCTGTATGTTGTTTTCATGATATGGAGATAATTTGATATGTATAAAATCTTTATAAAAGTTTTCCAACTTTTTTACTTCATAACCTTATCAAAAACCTCACACATGCCTTGCCTTTCAACTTGACTGGACTATTGATTGTGTATATGTGTTTGAAAAGGTCACTTATAGGTACATTTGCATGGTTTAGGTCTTGTGTCAATGTCTAATGAATTTATTATAGTGATATTTACAATTTTATATCCATTTGTATCTATCCAAGTCCTACTCCAATAATACAAACATAAATAACACCATCTTTTACTCATTATCCTTCTTACAATCAACTATAGTTGACTATGTTGAACCTATTATATATGCTTTCCTAGGATTGTAGGGTTTATAAGGTGGTCTTGATTGAGATTTAACAGTGGCATATTAATTTTAAATATTTTATTTGGTAACCCAAATCATATTTTGATCTCATGTTTATAAATTCATGATCTTGGGTCTACAAAATCTTTCAATTTGACCTATCTACCTATGTGGCATTTACTTGTCATGTTGTTTATTTAATATTAAAATATGACTATTGTCACTTATGACATGTTTTTTAATATCATGTCCCATGTAAACTTGATCAAATTTACTATGTTTATCTCTTCATGAGTCTCTTGACCTTGACTTTTAACTTTGGCCATTGATCTTTGATCCAATATTCTAATATTATGACATTTGGCATCCCTACATGCCTTCTATGTAACCTACTATTAATCTTTATTAAGTTAAAACTCTTAAATCATGTGGTACCATCAAATTAAATCTCAATATGCTTTGACCTATTGAATTTTTTCTCACCATTAGATCTCTATCTTCATGATTAAACATGTGTCATTGATCTTTCTTAAGTTATTAACCTCGGTCTTCAACATGGATCATCGATAAAAAAATTTATGTAATAATATGTACCATCAATATTGAATCAAGGGAATTTCACTTATTGACTTTGGGTGATCACCCATGTGTTGTTTATCTTTCTTGACTTATTGAGTGAGGTTTTGACACTTGGTACCCCTACATTCAATTTGTGCCTTGTTGAAGAGACACACTTAGTTTTGAATCAAAATGGTTATTTCTTATGGTTCTAATTTGACTTCTCCTATTCACTATGGCTTCATGTTCATGGTGGAGTGATGGAAGATTAAAATGGTTTTGGCCCATTTTTGGTAATTCACAAGCATGTTAAGCATGTAAATGAGTCTAAATAAGTTCAAGATACATCCCACGACCTTCTCCTACACGCCATTCTATCGCATATGTTGTACACCCCTTGAAACTCCTTATTTTGTATTTGTTTTCTTGGTTTTTAGTTATAACCTATAGGTTCTTAGTTAGAATCTGATATTTCTGATAGGGACTAGCATATTTGACTTTGAGGAGGAGTTTCGAACATATGGACACAACTCAAAACCATACCACTTATATTTAATGCTTATTTATGACTCCTAAGTGACTCAAAATGACATAAAGACATAATTGGAGTATGAATAAGGCTAAAACCATATTATATGATGTTAATCACACATTATAACATTATATTAGATCCATATATAAGTTTTTAACTATACAAGGGTTGACCTATTTTGACTTATGGTCAAAATGGTCAACACAATAAATAATAGAAGAAAAATAGGCTTCAAGGGAAGAATAGATTGTGTGTTATAATGATGATTTAGAAAGGAGGAGAAGAAATGTTACAAAGATTAGGCTCAATAAAAATAATAATCAATCAAGTTGGCAAGTTGAAGAAGCTAAATCTACACAAATGGCCTAGGATGTAGAGGTTAACTAAAAAAAAGTCCTTGAAGTGGATAATAAGGAACAAGAATTTATATACACATCTAAATATTCATAGCAAGTGCAAGATCAAAAGGAAACCAAAATTGAGCTCATTGTTAAGGCTAAGGTAAAAGAAGAAAAACAAAAATAGGATGTAGAAAAAAAGGCAAATCATGCCATGAAAGATGCCACACATGCATAGTAGCTATCCAATGAAGCTATAAAGAATAATAAGATGAATCCATATGCCAAAAATAGGCCCAAGTGTAAACACAACAAGAAAGTGCAGACAAGGCACAAGCACACGCATAGGCACTAGAACAATCATAGGCAGAAGTGCAAGCATATGCTATGGTTAAACAAGCCAATGATACTACCTTGGAGAAAAAATAAAGAATAATAATGTGTGTAGAAGATTTTTGTAGAGGAAGAACAAGTTAAATAAAAATATGCACAAGAATAACTAAATAGAAAATTAGAGGAGGAGGGAAAATTAAAACAAGATGAAAGTGATACACAACAACTCAAGATTGTAGTAGAGGCCATGAAATAGTAACAATAGGAACCTAAGTAGCAACAAGTTGAAGTAGAGTATCCATAAAAATAAAAATAACTAGATATAGCTCAAATGGGTCCATAGCTCCTAGAATTTCCCTTATAAAGAGTTTAGCTCTAAGACATCCTGACTATGGGTACTCAATGCACCACCTTATCTCTCTCACTTATGACCATGCCACAACCTAATGCTTTAGTGACTTAAAGAACATTGGAAACACTTCTTATCTAATAAGAAAAATCATTATATGTCTTGAGACTACCATTAAATAAATACCTAGAAGGCATAACAACATTTCAAGAGTCCATTATGAAGAAGGCCACCTCTATGGAGCAAGAAATGGATCAATCTAAGGTTGAGAATGTTGAGTCAGAGGCTCACCTCCATGAAGATGACAAACATATCCAAGATGTATATCATCAGTTGGTCACTTGAGAAATAGGTACTAAGTCATGTTTGACCACCATAGACTCAAGACTCTAATGTTTGAGTTAACCAAGGACTAGTGCACAACCTAAAAACTCCATGCTATCATAACATTGGGATAAGATGTTAAAACTAAGTCTATGGCTCTCATCACTTTGTTGGAAGAGTATCAAGGAATGTTGGGTATTATTGTACTACAAACACAATAGGTTACACATAGCTTGTTAGACTAAAAGCAACAACTAGATAATTTTCTAGCTAGTTTCAACATAGACTTTGCCATGGCTACTACCACTAAAGTAACCATAGTCAACCACACTACCACTACGTAATAAAATGAAAAAATTCTAGGAGTTGCTCAATTCGAAGGATAGTGTACATGACAACATCCTTAACTAGAAGTGGCAACTCTTATGTAGTTTCTTCATTGGCCTCCAAAATCAACATCATACAGACAATATGGATTAGTTGAGTGGTGAGATTCAAATTATGATCACCAATACCAAGGAATCCATGAGTATAACTAATGACATATAGCTCAAGTAGATCATTGGCTACCATAGTCTGTTGTGCACCCTGATGTGGATGATCCAATAAGTCATGTTGGACTAGCATGTCTACAAGACTGATCTGACTCCCTTTTCTAGTGAAGCCATCTAGATTTTCAACACACCTACATATAATTTGAATTCAGAGTTCTAGTAGATTATCACTAGGTGCAAGGCTACATAGTCCAAGTCTAAGGACTCTTTTGGTCAATCATTGCCTACTAATGCCACCTCCATCAAGTTAAATATTACATAGAGTACAAATTTTAATTATTTTTGTATAAAAATTTTGTATTGGGGATGATTTTTTAAGAAAAGTAGGGTTAGGTTGGTTAAAACCCCATAAAGGGTAACCACCTAGTTACTCTTACATATTAAAAAACCTAAAAGGGTGGTAGGTTGGTGTGTTACTAAGCTGAAAACTTGAAAGGGCAACTAAGTAGTGTGTAAGAGGTGAAAATTATAAATGGTTCCTTGAGAGATTATTGTGACTCTTACTAGTCTAAACACTTTTTCAACCTCTACTCACTTGCATAATTTTGGAAGATCCTATGACATTGTCTTGGGACAAGACAATATTTTATGTCTATGAAATTGTTGGGAGAAGAATTTGGATTATAAATCTACACAAGATATTTATCTAATATTTATGTATTATTTACTCATTTTGTGGTATATAATTCTATTTTGTCCTATCTCCATGACTTATAATAGGTTATAATATGAATGAACTCCACTTTTGGTACGAAGTATGAGAATAACATAAACAGTCATAAACTAAAAATGTCTATACATACTTGTGTTTGTAATAAGAATAGAGTTCCACTTTTTGAAGAGTTCATTAAAGACCTAACTAGTCATGTTTACCTTTTATATTTATTAATTTTTTCATTTCATTAATTCTCATGTATAATGTTTGATTATCTTTTGTCTAATTTGATCTGAATACGCTATTTATGTTACTGAATCACTAGTTATTATTACCTCCTACTTCATGCATGACAATTCACACTTTCTATGTTTCTATTATCCAACCTCTTGTATTAATATGATACACTATTTTTCACATTAAATTATATCATAATTATCCACATCCTTATTATGTTTTGATGCTTTAGGAGCCTCTGCTAGAACATATCTCTCCCACCTCTTCTAGTTTTTGATATAATTCAACCTCTACCAAAAGGATATGATGAAAATTCTTATTATGTCTACCATTAATGTATTTTGAATAATATAATTATATTTTATAGGTTAAATCATAAGATACAAGATATTATTGAAAATGAAAAATTTACCTTTGATGGTTTTCCAAAGGACTCAGGGTCAAAACCTAATGATCATAAAAAAAAATAAGATACTCAACAATCTATTAAAAGATCATTATAAGGAAGCACATGAATTGAAAATGGAATATAATTCACATCCACCTCCTTGAAATTATTGGCACATAGTAGATATACTATTGGCACACTTAAATGTGAGATATCTCCTATGGTTTAAATGCATACTATTACATTTGATAAAAATGAGCTTGTGGATGATGACTTAGATATTCACTCATTATTTATTAGAGCACATATTGATAATAAACCTATAAATAATGTTATGGTTGATAATTTTTATACTAAATATACATTTAAACTAACATTAATCACACATTTTGGATATAAACATGATTTATACCCCTCAATTAAGATTTTTAAATCATTGAATGGGAAAGTAAAAACACTTTTTGGTGAGATTGATTTACCTTTACATTTTGGTCCAACATAGATGACCACAAAATTTTTAGTTACATCACATAGGAGAGTATTTGATATGTTATTTTGAGGACCTTAGTTTTATAAGGTCTATTTAGTACCTTCTAAATTTAATGGATGTTTCAAGTATATTCATGCCAAAAATATAATCACAATTTTAAGAATTCAATATAAACATCCACTATAATAAGATAAGACTATTCCAATACAACTAATAATACAACCTATTAAGGATAATCATGCAATAAATTTTAATAACAAGGAACTCCCCTTTCATATGTGACCAATACTTAAGACTCTATTGCATCAAAGATATAGAGTGGACTCCACTTATCCCTATTTTACACCTTCATGACCCCATCCATTATTGAGAGTAGATCAATGTGTTTTAGAGAAGGTACAAAGACACATAATTAAATTTAATAAGTCAAATAAAATTAAATAATGGGTTCCAAAAAATTCCATAATTTATTCTCCTACTTCATAACCACACATTCTTATGAGGCATGTGGAGAGTATTACATATTATATAGTTATAGATTCAACACATATAAATGATCCTTGGTAGTATGACTAGTTTATTATATCATATTATCATTCTAGAGCATATTATGATCATACCTTATATGGGATAATTGGTTAGTCATCTTTTATTAAAAAAAATCAAATAATCAAACAATACTAAAATCATTTAAATAAGGAAAAAAATACAAAAAAAATTAAAATTTCAAGTTTTTACAAACTTTTGCATATGTCATTTAATTAATGTTAGTAGATAGAATATAATTTATTTATGGAAATATGTTTAATGGGTACTTGATTGTGATATAGGCATACAATATATCTATGGTACATGAGCATGCAAATGTTGGACCTTTCCTCTACCCACATGATACACTAAGTTAGGTATTTTGTGATCTCTTTACATTATCATGTTGATATTACATTCTAACACTTACACATGATTATACTCATGCTAATATATTACATAATATAATTGATATTTAATTTTATCAAAAAAAATTCTAACACATGTATGCAAGGAATAATATGAAATTATTATGTTCATTGATTATATTTCACTTATTTAATATTATCACATGTCTTACATAAGTGTACTTTGTGTTTGTTTCCTTTTATTGATTGTGTAATATTTGAACATGTTCCTTATTTGTTTATGCCAAATCCCTAAATGTTTATTGTTTCTTTGGCATATTCACATTTGAACATTTTTTCCCATTTTGATTGCGTGGTGATCATTCCCCTTGCTTATGGTATCCCTATATCTCCATTTGTGTGACATTGAGTGCTCTTGTGTCCATACATGATTTTTTGTTGATATTGCTATGTATAGACATTGACACAATTCATATAATGCATCTTAGGGATAGTTATTTTGGGATACAACAAGCTCTATCCATATATATAATTAGACATGATAACATTATATACTTATTTTATACATGATTGATATAGATATATCATGGTTTTCTTATCCTTTTGAGATAAGGTGACTCACATTACATTCTACTAACCTCAAAATTGGGGGCATGTTAGTGGGGGAATGTCATAGAGACATGATTCCACATTAATATAGTTTACAATATTAGTATAAGTTGATACAATTTACATGATTCAAATATACATTTGGGTCAAAAAATTATACATTTAACATCAATTTTCAAATATTTTAGACCTAGTTTTTTAGATTTTTGACACATATAATACATGTTTTACAAAGTAGATGTTAAATTTTAATATATACATCATATTTATACACATTTTAAGTTTATATGACATGAAAATTCACCAAACAACATATACATATTAAAATTATACATGTATTCATGCACTGACCTTAATAAGATGCACTAATTGAGATTTTATTTACTACAACAATAGGAACCCTTGAGTAATATGATCAATATATAATTCCCTAAATGGGCTTGTCAGTACTTATATTTTTTTGGGTTGATATGGTTACAATATTTGACTTGGACAAGATTTGCTAGTTTATGTATACACTTGAGATGTGTGATCATGATTTAGCATACTTGATGGAATTATCACAACTCAATATTATAATAGATTAGGGGCATGATCACCATCAAATTCCATCCTTCACATCTCCAAGATTAATTTTTTAACCTCTCTCTAATTGTCTATCTAGGAAGTATCATTACAAAATAAAACTATCAATGGGGCAACATTGTTTCATCGACACACATGTATAGTCATTCTTTACTCTCTTTTATTTCATTCAATTGAATTATTAATTTTTTTATTATATTAAATTTTTAAATAATTATAATTCTCTTTGTTTCATATAATACACATACAAAAAATTCAAATAGGTTTTAATTCAAATGAAGGTGTGTTGTACACACCATGATACACATTTATTTATTTTAACCTAGTAATTTCATCCTTATGCATTACTATATTAATGGGAATAAAATGTAGATGATAAACATATATTTTATATGATAAAATAGTCTTGGACACTTGAAAAATATCATCAAGGATCTAACCTTAAGTTCTTGACTTTCCTATTGTCAAAATGCTCATAGTCTCCATCTCACTATGCCTGAATGCTTATCTTATAGCTAAAAACTAATATTTTGATTACCTAGATCACTTGTATATTATAATATTATTAAAAATTTATATATATCCTTAAATATTAACTAAATATATTCAACATTTTTCTATCATCTAGGAAACTGCCATTCAAACTTGGACATTAGATTTGATTCTAGTGTCCCATATCTGATGCTAGTGTATGTACCCTATAAAGACTCAAGTTTGAATATATTTTGGTTTGTATAAGTCAAAGTATTTTTATTAATTAATCCTCTGTGATATTATTTTAAAAAATTGTGCTATCAAAAAATCACCACTAATTATACAACAAAAAATTTACAAATCAAGCTCATTAAATTATTCACACAATTGAGTTATCTTGCCCTATTCTTTCCTATTTTCATATCAGTCACAAGAGAAATATTATTATATGTCTAAAGCATTTAAAATTCATAAAATTATTATTATTTTTAAATTTTAAATATATATCACTATATTCACTTACATATATCATATTACACCATTATCTATATATGATCCCACATAATCGGGAAAACTACATTGATTTGGGGTCATCTTAAGATTATATGGCTATACAGGAGTGCCCAATGATAGAGGGGTATTTGAGGTTATATTTATTTCATTTAATCACACTAACCCATATTTTTAATGTAAAATTCCCTAATAGGAGGATCTAGGTTTTGATTTTTAAAAAGGTGATATCTGGAACTTGTACATGTGATCCCTGTTAAATTTATACAAGGTAATAGAGAACCCTGATAGGCATAGATGGATTTTATATAAAATGAATTATAATTCATCATAGACAAAAGTTTCAGTTTAAGGACAAAATCATTGATTCTAGTGTACCTATTTTGATGCTAGTATCCAGCCTGATAGAGGGATACTTTATTGAATATGACAAATCATATTTAATAATCATCATAACTATTTTTGCACCTAAAATTCATAGATCTACCAAAACTTCAAAATAAAAACCAAGTATTATATATTCTATTTTAATGAATAAAAATTAATTTTTGGCATTATACTATATATATATATATATATATATATATATGATTTACATAATTTACCACTCTATCATAATATATTATGAATCTAAATTATTTAATTTGCTTCAAATTTAAAGTATCTTGGTCCTTGATTGATTAGGCTACTCTTTCATGCTAATCCTTATTTCCAAAAATGGTTAAACAATATCATGACATTGGATATAAGGAGAGGAATTCATGATAAGGATCATGCTAAAAAATTGTAAAAAATTATTCATTTCTATATTTATCTACATGTCAAAAATAAATTTACACACAATGTCATGGCCATGTTGCACACAATAAATCATACACAATATAACTTAATGTCACACAATGAAAAATCAACACACAATAGACAATCAAATTCTACACCAAATTAGAGTTAAATAGAGAACAAAGAAAGAGTTAAAAAATGTAATAAACAAGAAAGTATCCCATTATGTAACACACAACATCAATCATGCATAGAAAAATAACGATGATATACATAATTAATGTATGTCATAATCATTTATACAGAGAAATAATATTTATTTAAATATAAATATTAGTAGTATGAATAAATGTAATTCATGCATGCAATCAATGCAAATTATATTAATATGATCAACGTAAATTGTCAAATAATGATAAAACCTATGTAAATTAGAAAGATTCCAATAGTGTAATCCTTCCCCCAATGTATAAAGATAGCTCATTGGTGTAATAATGTCCTACATTTGTATTTCCATGTCATATGAAATATGTGGGTCTTACATCTCACTCATGTATACCATAAAACACATGTATATAAAAATGGATATGTGTGTGTGTGTGTGTGTGTGTGTGTGTGTGTGTGTGTGTGTGTGTGTGTGTGTGTGTGTGTGTGTGTGTGTGTGTGTGTGTGTGTGTGTGTGTGTGTGTGTGTGTGTGTGTGTGTGTGTGTGTGTATGTGAAAGATTCCACTAGTGTAATACTTACCCCAATGTATAAAGATAGCTCATGGGTGTAATAATGTCCTAAATTTGTATGTCTATGTCATATGAAATATGTGGGTCTTACATCTCACTCATGTATACCATAAAACACATGTATATAAAAATGGATATACATGTATGTATGTATGTATGTGTTTGTGTTATATATGTGTGTGTGTGTGTGTGTGTGTGTGTGTGTGTGTGTGTGTGTGTGTGTGTGTGTGTACGTATATGTATATGTATATGTATATGTATGTATATATCTATCTATGTATATATGTATGTGTCTATATATATTTATATGTGTGTGTGTGTGTTTATGTGTGTGTGTATATATATATATATATGATAAATAAATCATGTAAATAATAAAAACATGACATGCATAGCTATTTTTTTATTTTATTTTCTATGTTTTTATGAGTTTATTTATTTATATATTTTTAAAACCTATATAATGCTAATATTCGATCCCATCAATGGGATTCTCATATATATATATATATATGTATATGTATATGTATATATATATATATATATATATATATATATGTATATGTATATATATATATATATGTATATGTATATATATATATATATATGTATATCTGTGTATATATGTGTGTGTATATATATATGTATGTATGTATATATATTTATATGCATGTGTGTGTGTCTCTATATATATATATATATATATATATATATATATATATAATACTCATATATGATAAATAAATCATGTAAATAATAAAAACATGATATACATAGCTATGTTCTTATTTTATTTTTTATATTTTTATGAGTTTATTTATTTATATATTTTTAAAACCTATATAATGCTAATATTTGATCCCATCAATGGGATGCTCACATGTAGGTATACATATGTATGTGTATGTATGTATGTATGTATTTGTATATTCTAAACTCAGAGACATTTTGCATGATTTTCTTTTTTATGAAACATAGAAAAGTCTAAACTAGCATTCACTTGAGCATTTTCAAATATACAAAAATAAGACGTACAACAAGCTCTTTTATTTTGAGCCTTTTTAATTCTAATAGACTAAACAATCTAGCTCCCCCTTGTTCTACTGACCTACTAATGATCAATACAAGAATTTTCAACATAGGATCATTTAATCTATATCAAAATGGTATTTGTCTACAAGAACATCAATAATATACATATTTTTATACTAAATGGTATGATGATCTAGAGAAAACACACTTACTTCTACACTTGGAAGTCTCCTTGTCTTGCCTTTAGAACTAGAGTCTATGAACACATTATTGGCACACTCATTTTATCCCTGTAGACAATGCATATATAGTGCTTGACTCATATTGGCACACCAACTTCAACTAGGAGTACTCATTTTTTACCTTTAGAGTCTTCTAAACAACACCCCTTTCTTCTTTACTAAAAGAAGTATCTTAAGAAGCATAGATAGAGACACATTAATTCACAATGTCCTAGAATAATCTGAAACTAGGAGTTTCCCATAAATCTTCATATTCCTTCTCCTCCTTGGTTATCTTATGCTTTCTTTTATTCTTCTTCTTCATAGGCCTAAGAGAAGTAACATGCTCATCCACTATGATATTCTCCTTTGAATTAACAATACATGGAGATAACATGGATTCATGACATACCTTTTGATCTGATAAATATTCCTTATAACTAAAAATCTCATCACCAAGAATATAATTTTGATGTTCTATACTTGATAATTCCTCTATAGTAGCAGGATGTTCACTTAATATCTTTACATACCTCAGAACTATCCTTAGCCAACACCTTGTATTTCTCCTTGAGATTTATCTTCTCATTATCAACATGTGAAAACATTGAGAGCTCTTGACATTTTCCAACCTCTATATCATTCCTCATCATGGATTGATCTTTCACATTCCATACATGTTTGGATTGCTTATATGCCCTACTGGGCTTACTTTTTTATTTATTAGAGACTTGTGAATCTTTTTTCACACTAAGAGGCATACCTTTAATCTTACTTTATACTTTTGATCTTCCAAAGCTTGTTCTATACTGTTTAGATATGCACCCAAAATTATTGCAATTATAACATATTACATTTGTATGTAAAAAGGGTACAAATAAATTTTTGCTTCCAAACTTGGTTCTCCTTGTAGGTAAAATTATACATTTACTAGCCTTATGACCACATTGACTATGACTATAACAGTAACCATAAAAAGATGAGGAATACTTGGTCATAGCTTTTCTTTGTGTAGGATGGGGATTTTTTCTCAACTCTCACTTCTTCAAGTTGTTTACCCTTGTGTAACCATCTGCATCAACTATTTTTGTCTTATACATATTTCTTGAGTTTTCAAAGATGGACTCATTGTTATTTTTCCTTTCCTCAAGATTTTTGTTTAGATTTAGCCTTCACATCAACATTTCTTGTGTTTGTCTTTGTATCCTTTCAAGCTTTTTATTTATTTGCTTGTGATCTTTATACTTTTAAATTTTCATATAACATAGTAGATGTATTGGTTATGGGACTTTTCCACTTTTCATAACCAAGGCCGAATTTCCCTTTTGATATATTTTAAAAGATGATCAATTTATCAAGAATATTTAATCCTCCTATCAAATTTAGACCTTTATATATTCGTTATTTATCCTTTTCAAGACCTTTTCTTAAAGCCACTATCTCTTCTTCTAGCCTCATATGTTCAATATACTTGAGGCATAGTTCAATTTTGACTACATCTAATATTTTGGCCTCTTAAACTTGATTCTTTAGACTCACAATCATCTGATAAGATCTTTCAAGACTTTTTAATGTTTTTTTAATTTATTTTTTCCAAGATTCTCTTATCTTGAGTTCTCTTTTCTCAACTTGTCAATCTAATCTAGATCATAGACGAGTTCACCTTCAATGTCCACTTTTCTTTCCTATTCTTCATTAAAATCTTCAACTTCTTCTTGATCCAAATATATAGTATTTGATCCTAATGTCATAAATAGGGAATCATTTGCCTTAGCCATAAAGGCACAATCATGGTCATCATCAAAGTTATCACTATCATCCAATGAGTCACTATCTTCTCTTATATATACTCTTATTATTTTTACAGAAGTTACTCCTTTTGGAATAGTGGGCCTTCATTTTTTTTCCATCCTCTTCTTGCTCAGAGTTACCCTTTTTCTCATAAGGGTATTTAGTAGCAAAATGTCCTTATTTACCATAGTTAAAACATTTAAAGGGTAACTTACCTTTGTACTTTCCAGATCCTCTTTTAAATCTTCTAACAAAGTTAGCTTCTTCTTCATTTGTCTCCTCAAATCTATATTTTGATGTTTTTGTAATTTTTCATGATTTGATGCTTTGAATGTATATTTTCTCTTGGAAGTATCTGCTTCTCCCATTCTCATATCATAGGTAGTGAATGATTCATGCAACTAATCTATTATGAGTTTATCTTGATCTCTTGCTTCCACTATTATAGAGATTTTTGAATCATACCTTGATGGAAAAGATATTAGGAACTTTTTAATAAATGATTAATTCTTTCATTTCTTCTCTAAGGCTTCTAATTTCATTGACTATTTCATCTACCCTAAAGAGGTAGTCTATAATCTTATTTTCATCAGTCATTTTAAAACTCCCAAACATTCTTTTGTATGTTTGTATCTTGGAATGTTTTACCTTGTCATCACCTTCATAGATTCTCTTTAGTTTGATCCAGATATGTTGAACATTTTGATAGTTCATAACTATGATAAAATCTAAGTTTGAAAATCCATAAAGAATAACATTCTTTGCCTTGAAATTACTCTCATATGCCTTCTTTTAATCCTAATTGATAGGATTTGTACTAGGGGTTATATATCCATTGACTACATACATACATACATCAAACCCTAATGAGGATAAGTATGTTTCCATTATTATGCTCTAAAATGATAAGTTAGATCCATAAAAGAGAGGTGCTTTATTTGATTAAGATCCTTCTTGACTAGCCATTATGTTCATTGTTAAAATATCTACCTGAGCTGATTAAACATATTTCAAGGAATCCTAGGCTCTAATACAAATTGTTGGAACACTACTATCTATTAAGAGGGGGTGAATAAGTAGATTAACTAAAACCAATCTATTAATCTTTTTAATGTAAGATCAAAATCATATTCAAATTAAAAGATAAATTTAGAGATCACATACACACACAAATACACATGATACCAAATTTATACATGGAAAATCTAAAGGGAAAAAACATGGTGAGAATAACTGCTAGAATCTACTATTATAATCTAGCCTCATATTTCAAAGCCTCACTAGCAAACCTCACTAGTTAAATTAAAGGATACCATTCCTAAGGAGACACTAATCCCCTAATTTAAGATCTTCAACTCTAAGGAAGCACTAAATCCCTAACTGAGCACTAATTTAGCATAACCTCATTGGTTATAGTGTTTATGGGCACCAATCTAAAATAGAAACCAATCCCATAATTGAGTACCAACTCAGTTTGTCTAATGGTACCAACCAATCAAATCTATGAAGCTACAACTCCCAATTACAACATTGATTCATAACTGAATCAAACTCTATTCTCTATTACAAGTCTAATATGTAATTGATCATTCTTTGCACATTATCTCTATGTTCCTTTCTTCCTCTTTACCCTCTACTTCTATGTCCATGTATTTTCTATTTGACATTATTTGGATACACCTATAGCTTTAGCTTTGGAAATAGAAACTTTTTTGTTTTTACTAGATATCATATATATAAGCATTTGAACTAAGGTTTGCTTCTTCTATGTGTTCACACTCAGGCTGTAACACATTACACCATTTCTAGGATCTAGTTCATTATACCATGAACTATTAGTTTCCCACATATTTATTTCTTGCATCACAACATAATTTTAGGTCTCTTTAATATCTATAACATCCAATAGACTCAAGTTTTGATGCATGGGATCTTTAATATAGATTTGATATGTTGGATCGATAAATCTCATTATCTATGTCAAGGTTCATGGATTATACACAAGTTCCTACATATTCCTGCATGTTACCATTTGTATTTAAGCACTTTAAATACTAGCCTTTAATCTCTTTCTTTGTGTCATATTCAAGATCTCTCACTCTATTAGATCTTTATACACTATTGAACAGTAATGTTCCACTTTTTAAAATTCATCCATCGATCTCTAGATTTTATCTCCCATGCACTATTTGATTTTTAAAGATGCATGACCTTTACCTTGATCAATTATTAAAATTCAACACTTTGACCTTATTCCACATCTCTTATATCTTTAAATCACTTTCACTCTGCCAATATTCTTGAACCTACTCAACCTTTAACTTGCTACTATGTTGATAAACATAAATCACTTTATATCATTTGAGTCAAATCACTCTATTGGATCTACTCATCCAAGATTCCATGTGCCATTATATATTTTGAAAAGATTGATCATTATATCTAATAGGATCACTCTCATTGGTACTCTATCTAACAGACTCATGTGCTTGTGACACTTAGTATTAACATATTAATTTGAAAGGACCTTTGACACTTTGAATTCATCATGCTCCATTAGATCTCTAATGTTTGATTAAGTGCAAACCATTGATCTTACAACTATCTCATTTATTAGCTCTAAAAATCTTATGTTCATTGGGTCTCTATCTAACAAAATCTATGAGTTTGAAACTTGTCATTTGTGTGTTTACTCAGAGCACCTTTTGATAATCTGACTTTGCTTCACTTTATTAGACCATCTGCATATGATGAAAAGTAGGCCATTGATCAAGTTTGGACATAATATAAAATCTAAGACTCAAGAAATATTAATTCCTTTGAATTGGTAAATGCTAGGTTGAGGGGCCAATTTTGTAACAATGACAAAGGCTTAAGTTATAACTTAATTTATTAGGTCTAGGCTATAACCAATCACCATCAGAATAAAAAGTGCCTATTTTATGGCATGACATAAACCCCTAGGGTTTTACTAAGAAAACCTATCCAATTCGAGAGAAAATATAATTCAATTTTTAGTTCATTCCTTCTCCTTTGAACTTACAATCCATATATTCAAGATCTCATGAAAACCCCATTATAGATCTACCATCTATTTCTTTTGCAAATGTCCATAGATGAGCTTTGTAAAAGCATGAAAACTTTGCAATAACCCTGTGAGATTTTTTATAAGTATGGAGACCATTTCAATATGCCTAGAAGGCTAACTTTGCACCTGCATAACTCTTATCACACTTAGTTGAATGACTTGAAAATTAACACATATGATCCTTTTACATAGGGTATTCCATCCATACATCTAATTGATCTTGAGGCCTTCATAGATGCAAGATATTGCATTATAAAAATTCTTTTAAGATTTTTATTTCAAACTATAAATTTGACTAAGTGCTGGAAAACATTGTCAAAATGCCTTAGAGCCCTACTTTTCTCAGGCATATATTTTATGGCACTATGTCTTGTGACCTGAGATTTAGCACATCAACTAGGCACAAAAATGAACAAACCCATGTGATCATTTTGTCCTAACACCTCTATGTATGCAAGTGTTTAACTCATCAATATGCTTACTTGGATCTATTTATCCTTTTTTGAAAATTTGGCTAAGTATAGAAACTTAGTGAATTTTATTCAAGTAGCCAACTTTGCATCCCCATATCTTCACCTGTGTTTCATCTCATGCCTTCATTTATGATGCATAACTATTAAGGACTAATTTTATTACAGCCATGTGATCAACTCCCCCAAACTCATCCACACATGGTAATGGTGACATCAACAAAATGCCTTCTCATATTTTTTATGATAGACATAAAATGCCTAGATGATCAATGTGAAAAACCAAATGAATTCCACTCATGCACATAAACACTTCAATCATCCTTGACCTTTGATAGGATTATTTTCACATCCTCAAATCATAATAATCTACCCTGATCATCAATCACATCCATAATCTCCTTTTGACGTCAATGACATGCTCATAATGTCCCTTTTGAGATCAATGAAAATCAAATTGCCTACAAAATTATCACTAAGGAAGAATAACCCTTGAACCAACCACTTTTTGACCAAGAAGATACTTCTCAACATTCCTTCAAAGCCATTTTTAAGGAAACTAACCCCTATCTTCCACTTCCCCTTTTAATAGAGGCATCCCAAACTAAAAATACCTCACCTATATCTAAATCCAACCCAAGCTCAATTAAAATTAAACCCATTAAAATCCTATATAATATACTCACTTTCATCTACCTAATGACATTATCTTTGGTTTGATTCCCTATTTAATAGGGTCAAATATTTATCACCTTACCTTACTAAACAAACCAATCAAGAAAGGAAACCCAACCAACAAGATGAATGAACCACCCATCCTACCTACCTCAACCAATAAAACCAACCTTTGATCTAACCATAACTAACTTATCTATCAACCCAAACCAACATCAACCCTTCATTCAAGATTTTTCAAATCTTGGCTACCCTTTTATCTAAGCTACCCACACCTCACCTATGCTCCCTTATTGGGAAAATTTTGAAAATCTTTTCCAACCCACCTCTATTTAAGGATGATGTTCTTAACATCATTTTTATACCTCAAACCTACTCAAATCCAACTGCATAATGTTTCCCTCACCAAAACACCGTAATGGAGATCTTACCTGGACCACCACCTAAAACTTAAACTCCAAACTAACAACTAATAACTAACAACCCTTGGGAGGCAAATGAATTCATCATCCTTCCTAAACCCTCTTTACTAACCCACATCTTTAATTGGGTAACTTTTCCCACCTCAACATTCATAGAAAGAGCATCTGTGTGAATTCTCCCTCTAAAGTCTTTAACCAATCAATAACCCCAACATTAACCAATGATAAAACTAACCCTTGGCACCTACCATCAATTCAACCTTACTTATAACCAAACTAGCCTCGCCTATAACTAATTATATCTTAACTATCACCAAACCAACCTTAAACTTAAACAAACCTTAACCTTGACCAAACTTTTATCAATAACCCAAACCAACACCTAACTCAACCTAACCAAACCAAAAACCAACCAACATTGTTGCTAACCAAGTTTAGCCACCATCACCTAGCCATCCCCTAGTCTTTTCCATGTCTAATCAAGTGTATAAAAGTAAATACGGGACCTCTTATCTCTTGACTGGATCAAACCATTTACATTTAAGTGTGGATCTGGGGCATATCAAAACCCAAACCCCTTAATGCATTGAATTTGCATCCCATTCTTTTATTAAACCAAGTTATTTCTCATCTTTTGTATAACTTAATCTCATCCTTTACTTTCATCTACCTTCATTTCTTTATTTTAAAGACAACCAATTAAAACATGATCATGTGATTGTCTATCACAACCTTAGCCTAATCCTAAGCATGGGTACCATAACTCTACCTATGGCTTGATTCTCAAAGATAATTTTCAACCATTATAGGATGGGACCCCATGGTCATTGTCACTTAAACCTCTTTTACCCATCACTCACCTTATTTTATTATGTTTTTGCCTCTATAAAGGAAAGTGTTTTAACTTATATAGACCAGTCCATGTCTAAACTAGCATAACATTCAATTTGTGATACCAAATATCACTTGGGTCAAAAATATCTAGTATGTACACTAATCCCTTAAAGGATAATTTCCCAAAACTATCAAAAAATTGCTTAAAAATGTGGACTATTCCCTCAAAGGATAACTATCAACATAAGCAAATGCAAAGCTTAGACTACTCCATTGAAGGTTGTTTAGACCCAAACATTTATCAAGAAAGAAATCACCTAAAATATTCTTGCATCAATAAACATTCCAAAACCATGAACTTATATCAATCAATAGATCTCAAGTCAAAATTCAAAAATAAAGCAATCCCAAGAAAGATTTAATCCATTTTCACACATCATTCATAGACTTTTTGCATCAATCAAGATACACTACACTTAGAACATGGACTTGTCTAAAATTGTTCTTAGCTCACCTACAAAATGGGAAAGGTATCCCCATAATAAAATTACACTACCATCCATTTACCTAATTCATCTTTTAAGCTCTACTTAATCTCTTATTTTTCAATCTACAAATCAAGGTATTTTGAGCTTACATGAAAACTACATGATCAAGCCACTTCTTTTAACCAACAAACTAACACCAATGTAATGAATAAAATGGGATTATGTTATTAATACCATCCATGTTGACATTATGGTCTTTAAAAACTAGAGAATCTCAACCTCCTTCTACTTTCATTACCACTCATGAGGGTGTATGGCTTCCCCTCTTGGATTTATTGAAACCCAACCAAACCTTTTCAAACAAACAAAAACATTACCATAACCACACCACCTACCATAAAGGACCATTTTATCCACTACTAGACCATTGGATATAACCTTCCCCACCACCCAACCAAACCAATTAACCTCAACTTGGTCATCTTGACCCACCTTTCATGCTTTTTGTGACCTAACTTTACCTTGATCATTTTGATCCCATTATTTATCTTACAATTTTTTATTAACTTACACTAATTTTGCACACTAACCATTTAGGTGCTTCAGAGCATGACCCTTTATAGTCCCAACACCTACAACCATTTTTGTCTTCTCAAGATCACATCTTACCTTGTTTACCTGAAAATACATTGACCTTACCTAAGAGACTTGATTTTATAGGAGTAACCCATATTAGCTATGCCTAACATTGTGGCTTGGTTACTCTATCACTTATCCTTTTAGTACCAACCTTGTTTTACTGCCTTACCACAAACCCCCAACCATTATAGATTACCCTTCTCCATTGGCAACCATAACCAACCACATTACCTCATCATGGGTTCTTCTAGCTTGACTATTGCATGTTTTCTAATGACCTTCCCTTGGTCCTTTTGACTACACTAATTACAACTACCATGTTGACTAATGTTTTAACATGCACTACCTTTCACACACTTGACTATCTCATGTCATTTTGGGAGCACTTTCTAAGTCAAATACCTACAACTACACTTGAATAATTTGTTTTTCTCTCAAGAGAACTTCCTACTTTGAATATGCATAAAAATATTGACCTTGCCTATAAGACATGTATTTATGAGCATACCCCACCACCATGCCTAAATACCATCACATAATCCACTTGTCACTTGTCATTCTAATATTGACCTTTATTTTTACAAACTATGGCAACCTAGTCTATGTACAATCTTGGATATCACATTTTTTGTCATACTTTGTGTGATTTTTTATACTTTAGTGCCCAAACTATCATTCACCCTTTATATAATTAACTTACCAATTCATCAAAGCTGCACCCAATTCCAAGTTACCTCATCGACTCCTAGTTCGAGGTGGAAAACCTTCTCCCATGCTCAGGGAAACCAAACCTTTGACCCACAATCCACTTTTGTTTTGTAACTTGCTGATACAAAATACATAAAAAAATGGGCAAAATGTAGACACTAAAAATCTGCACACAACAATTCTAAATGCTGTAAATCCCTTAGACTACCTCAACACCCATTTGGGCCTAGCCTAGATCGTTTGACACCAAACTAGGCCTAACCCAAGTCAGTTTGACCTAATGACTTAACCCAGCATTTACACCAATATTACCTTTGCCCTTGATTTTTTATGGTCACCTTAACCATTGATGGTCACCGTAACCATTGATGGTTAGGTTCTACCACCTAAACCATCTTAACTCACCCTTCAACTATGCCTTGCTTTCTTATAATTAAAGTGTCTAACTCGTGTGAGCCCATGCATGTCAAAGATAAAATTAGATATCAAGTTGGACACCTTGTTAACATCTTGTTTCACCTCTTCTTCATTTCCTGTCATAAGAGAGGAGTAAGAGGTGAAGAGGGAGAGTTATTATAAGAGCAATCATCATCAAAACATTTTGGGCAAGAGATCAGAGCTTCTTATGTAGGTATTATTATATCTTCTAGCATCCCAACTCTATGAATTCCTCAAGATATTTACTATCAACCATGATATAAGTATATTATTCTTGTTTTAAGTTTTAGTTACTTAGTTTCAAAAGTTTTACAACTCTATACATCACCTCTTCCACCAGAACACCCTCTGACCATTTTTAACCACTTGAGTACCAAACCTTTACCCATGATACATACGAGGATATATTTTTCCCTCAAAACTATTAACCAACCTATATAAACCTATAAAACCTTTTTTTGACCAACCCATAACCTACTTTTTCTAAAACCAATACCCTATCTAAACCCATAATGACTGCTAACGGTCACCTTGACCGTCGATGATCACCCTAATTATTGATGGTCACTATGTGAAAAAATAATAAAAAGTTATTTTCACCCACTAAACCTCAACCAAATTTCACTTTCTAACCTCTCGTATGATCAAAATACACTACCCTATTTTTTTAACCACACCTGATTCATTTGGCATTAATATCAACCTATTTACTGTTATATTTAGTCAAATTCATCTCTTTCAAGAATTTCTTTTGAATAGTATTTATTTCCTTTGATTAATTAATTTCATATATGCTATGAAAAAATTTTTATTGTAAACTTTATTAAAATTAACTTGTCTTAAAAGGTATATTAAGAGCCTCTAAGGAAGTTCATGCTTCTTGGATCTAGCTTGCTAGGTAATCCACCAACCTATCTAACTAATCAACCATTTCTTTAGTGATTTCTTATCTATAGTTCACTCCTCTAAAGACAAAGAGGAGAATTTACAACCATATATATTATGAATTGTAAAACACATCTAGGATCTACTAACCTCACACTTGTTTTAATTTTTACAACTTTATTTCTAAATAAAATAAGTAAAATAGCATTGAAACATACACACCTAATTTCAAGGAAGCACCAACTCCCTAAGTGTCTTAAGAACTAACTCAACCACCTCATATTTTTTTTTCAGCAACCCTATACTCTTTTTTCTTGGTATAAAACTAATTTCAAAGCCTCCTTCTACTTAACCATGAACAATTTAATCACTTATTCCTTTTTCATATAAAATAGGCCTAAATTACCTTGTACATATACAAGTCACATGGTTACACACCACTTGGTTAGCCAAACACATTAAACCTCTTAGTTTGGCCCCATAATATGTATTAATACATATTATGAACATGGTTAAATCACAATTTGAACCCCTTTTTGTCTTCCATAACTCAATAAGGTTGTATTCCTCTTTTAGGTTTCATGGGGACTTAATTACATTAGGTCTACCCTCTTAATGCTAAAAATTTATCTTCTTGGGCTCAAATGGCCTTTTTAAATAATAAAAAACCATTAAAATAAGTGTCTAAGGAAATATCCTAACGTCTTCAATGCATTATTATACCATCATCCTTTATTTATACAATGAAAGCACATTTAGGATAAACTACCCTGTTAGGCCTATATACCTCAAAAGTACATCTTACATTAATGAAGATTATATATAAAACCTTAAGTTACACAAAAATGATAAATGAAACATTGAGATATATTCTCCATGACTATAGGGTCATCACCAAAATCTTGGAAAACCTTCACTTAGGAGATAAAGGCTCAATAACATATTCATGACATGCTTACTCAAAAATGACAAAATACCTCAAAAAATAGTCATGATTATTAGACATCCAATACCAATGTAGACACTTTTCAAGAATTATGATGCCTAATTTATTTTTATAATATATTTATAACATCATCAAATAGAAAATTCATATTCTCTAATGGCAAATATTAGTCTTGCAGACCAATTTCTTGACCTTATGTCTCATAGTCCAATCTGAACCAGACAAGCCATTTTGTGAGCAACATTTTCACCAGATATAATAACCTTCAAATATTTTTCAAAGAATTATAATGACTTAAAATTAATAAATAAACTCTTCATACACTTTATTCTATCATGCACAAACTCTCAAATCTATCCTTCATCTTTGCCTAGGTTTTACATTATCCATACCATTAGGTCTATTTTTTTATTGGCTTACTTGGATAACTAATTTAGAGAACTTTGAAGATAAAAAATATCTATAAAAAATCATGGACATGTAAAATGAGTCTCTAAATTCTTCTACTATCCATTTTCTCTTCTTAACTAATTCAACTTTTGAGAGCTATAGTAACTTTTTGATAAATAGGCTTGTATATGTACATTTACTCTCTCATTTGACTAATCACCACCACATATAGGTACTTAGGAGAGTTTAATACATTATCCATTATCTTATATAGGCATTTGAATCCATTTTGAGTTGATTTGAACGAGATCTTTCATATAGGGTCCTTATTAGGGTTTTAGGGAGGTTTAACATAGGTTTTGGCATTAAAAATTGTTCATAAAGGACTACCAATTGAATCCAAAACTAATGGATACAAATATTAAATATTACCCTTCCCCATATCTCCTTAATAACTTATACTCCCATGCATAGGTTACACATGCTAGTGAATGTCTGAAATTGCTTCTCGGGTTTGAAACCTTATTTTGTGAGCTTGAGAAGGCCTAAAATAGTGATTCATGTACTTTTACTTTAAATATTGACCTAAACCTTTGTGATCATCCCAAAAATAAATTATCTCACCTATTTTCATGCCCTAATGTGCATACTTTCCTTGAAATCTAATATTCATACCTCATTAGGCAAGGTAGGGTCTAAGACTGGTCTAGGTGCAAACATAGATTGAAGATCCTACCCTTCTAGGATCATCTTAAAACTCTAATTAATGATTTTATACCTAAATCACATTCTCAAAAAATTCCATAAAACCTTCACATGAATGTGTTCATTAATTTCACCATGCACATACCTCTTCATGTCATGACTATGCTTCTTATGTACTTGACATCAAATACCTATACCTTCCATGTAGACATAAGATATTATTTGTCTTAAAATTATCTCTTTTTCTTTCTCTCATGACAACATTATTCCAAGCACCTTGTCACATCACATACTACCAATTATCCTTAATCACTTTTGATATAAATGATAATACTCAATAGCTTTAATAGGTTTTGAAGTACAAGTCATCCAAGAAAATTCTACTATATTATTCTAATATATCTAATTAGAATGAAACTTAGCAAGTTATTCAAATTATTATGGTAGAAGTGGGCATGGAGGAGTAATAATCTCATGTTAAGGAGAATATTCATATGGAATAATTGAAACTATGATCACCATTATGCATTATTTATACTTCACACATTTGTGTAGTGAAGATGATCTTGCATGTATCTTATGTATCCAATGAAGTTTTAAAAACATGTCAAATTTCCCTTTACTCTATAAAACTAAAAATAAACTATGTAGCAAACACTTGTAAAATCCTCCAAAGAAGGTTATTCGTCCATCAAATACATTAGCCATATTTTTATATACACTGAATTTTCTTGCATATAACCAAAAATAATGAGTGTCATAGTGTAAATATTTTTACTTGAACTGTTGTCTATCATGACACTATGTATAGGCATCAAATTAATGTATGTGTACTTACAATTCCTCATCAAAATATTAATAATGAACAATTCCATTTTCATCAAATATGATAGTAGGTATATGTATCTATATAGTTTAATGTGTTTCAATAATAGCATCCAAATGATGTTCCTCCTTAGTAATAGATATATAATAAGTTTGTAGAGGATGTGCATCATATGTCATATGCACATTAACCTTATTAGTATTCTCTTATGATGAACTATTGGGAAAAGGATTGGAAATTATTTTCAAATTAGCATTCCCATTAAATTTTACCTTTTAATCATCTATATATGTGATAAAATAAAAATATTTATCATCTATAAAATCTTGTATTTTATGCCACAAACTTATGCACTTATTAGTCAAATGTCTTGTGTATATATGATAATCACTACTTGTATTTCTATTGAATACCTTAGATTTAGTCTTACACATATCAACCTCATCATCTAGAGTGAGAGATATAGATTTTCACTCAATTAAATTATATAATACCTTATGAGGAGGATTTGTTAAGTGTGAAAATTTAATCCTTGGATAAGTTGAGAGAACAAGCTGATTAGTTGGTTTTGAAATTGTGTTAAATATTACTTGTGTCATTCTTATTATCACTTGATTTTTATATTAATTTTGTTTACTTAGAATATTTTGATTATAAGTGGTTATAAATTTTTTTATATGCATAATATTTATCATTTTATCATTTAATAATGCTTTATCTTGCACTAAATTATCAAACATCGATCTCTCTTGGTTCGTGTCTTAAAGGGTGCACTAAGAAAGGATTGGGTAGGCTTGTGGTGATTTGAAATATACGTTTCCAATATATTATTATTATTACACAATTTCTTATATTATTTTTTATTCCTATAATTTTATATCCATTTACCTCCAATGATGTTTCCTTGAAATCCTAAAATATGACTAGGTCTAAAATTTAATAGGACCCTTAAAACCTAGAATTTTCATTATAAATACTAGAGGTTTGAAACCACTCTCAAACATCATAATAATATATAATTTAACTTAAATAATAATAAACTAATACTTAATTTTATTATACATATATATATATATATACATATATATATACATATATACATACATACATACATATATATATGTATATATATACATATATATATGTATATATATATATACATATATATATATATGTATGTATGTATGTATGTATATATGTATATATATATATATGTATATATATATACATATTTATATATATATATATATATAATATACATATATATATATGTATATGTATATATATATATATATATATATATATATATGTATATATGTATATATATATTTCTACTTTAGTACCTCCTCCATATAGATTCCCTATATCCTATAACATGGGCATGGTTGATACCTTATGTTTAGTGCCTATATTATATTAAATAGACCAGTATAATTCTATGGTCAATCAACATCCGATTAAACTAAATTAGATTGACTCATACCATCAAATCAATATTTGGGGTTGGTTTTTGGTAATGGATCACTATATGTATGGGTCATATTTCATTCCAACATAGAAAATATACAATCTATTCACTCTTATTTTACTCACACTTCTACCCTAAGTCACATTTGGAGGAGTTAGTGGTCTAGACTCTTTTCTTGAAGAATATTGTCTTGTGGTATTCTTTAAATCTCAAAATAAGGAGTTAAACCAAGGATGTGTCATAGTCATTAAATTCCAAAACCAAGGATATATAGGTGTTCTTCTTATATTTGATGTATTCAAACCACAACATATCTTACAAATCTACACTTTATCCAAGGGGGAAATTATGGCTCAACAAGTTCAATCCTAGGTAAGTATTTATAACCCTATAATATTTCATTTATTTAATTAGTGTATAGATTCTTATGGTTTATTCATTAATGAATGTGTGTGTATCTTTATATAGGTTCTCTCTCCACCTACTACTAGTGTGACTTATGATTGTTTAGACATTTCATAATTCATTTTAGGTTGCCTAGAACCCCATTTAATTGAACATGAAACCTTATCAATTATTATCACTATAAACCCCTTTACCCATAGTTTAATTTATTTACTTATGTACTTACTTATATTCCTTACTTTCAATAATATACTTTCATAGAGGTATAGTGAAAGTTATTTCTTTGTATCATAAGCTTAGAATTTGGACCCTTTCCTCTTAGCATTTGTGGCATAGATAAACCTATGTAATATATAAAAAATTCAATGGTAATTACCATAACTAACTAATTATTATGGGCTGTATTTGATCATCATTCTCTAAGTATGAGTATATTAAGACATGATAGTTACAAGTTAATCCTAGCTCATGCATCTAATTTAGACCCATAGTTTCTATCATTCATTGTAATAATTTTAACTTCTCAATCCTTAACCATGTGACATAGGTAATCAAATGATTGGAATTTATTAAATTTAATAGAATCATGTAGGGGATAAAGAAATAGTTTCTTAAATATATCTTATAAATAATTATTATCTTGTCTATTTTTAGTTTAGAAAAAATAATCTTATAAATAAAAACATCACCACTAATAGGATCATTCGATCCTTGCTTTAGTTTTTAAATATAATTATTAGGTCCCTATTTCATTAAGTATGGGATTCATGCCATCACTATGGCCACTTAGGCATGAGCCAATCATATGGAATGATTTTTATTTTGGTATCCTTCACTAGCTAGAGGAATTAATGCATTTATTGCACTAGTTGGTAGGTGATTAATTGGCACCTAGATATTTAGGGAATCTTCTAGGAGTGGCAACATGTGGTGATTGATGTGAAAAGGGAACAAGGTAATGGAGATAATATAATGATTACTTGGGATCTAATAAATATGAATACCCCCACCCCTTTGGGCATTACTAATGGAATATCCTAAACTTGGCACTTGGCATGCATATCTCTACTCTAGTTCAAGATGTTCCTGTAGGCTATAAAATCAAGCTTAAACTAGTGAATTAGAGGTTTGACATTAATTCAATGAAGCTCTAGAGAAATAGAATTGTCTCTATATGTTTTGACCACCATTAGTATTAATAATAGATCAGATGCCATAAACACTACATTTGTATACACCCAATTTCAATGTCTTGAATCAAGTATGCACTCTATTTTATGTGATATGGACTCTATTTTGTATTTAAAATTTGCATACTAATAAAAAATATTTGAAACAAAAATAGTATCTAGTTTATGCATCTTTAAAAGTGTTGATTAAATACACAATAAACATAATGTTATAATTCTAATTCATTTAAGATAAGCATGTTTGTTATGAAAACTTCTAGTTCAGGTCATTAATGGCATCCTTTTAATATTAATGAAGTCAACATATCATATATAAATAGCCTATATGTAGAGTGAGCCTATGCCAAATGTTCCTAACTTTTCTAAAAAGAATGAGCTTAACATGAGTAATTAACCTAAGAAACCCCTTGACCCATCTAGTGCTTATATAATGATAGGCTTAGTGAAACCAAAGATTGAACCCTTAAGACTATAGAACCACCCAAAATAGGATTTCATCTATAGACCATTAGGATTAGCCTAAAAAAGGCTTGCATTAATGAATCTACCAAAATCCTCCTCTCAAATAACCAACTCCTATATGTGATGCATTGTGTCATGGCACAACTAGCCCAACATGGGGCATGGTTATTTATCTACTACATTTTGAGTGAGTACATATAGATTGTGTCTTATGTGAATTGATGCTAGCATAGCTAAGTGTTAAATGTTGAGTGTAGAAGAAATGTATAATGTTTGTGCCTAATTATCATGATTACAAAATTGACTTGGAAAAACAAATGAGTGCCTGACTTGATAATTTGATGCCCCGTTTTCTATAACATTTTCATTCCATTGTCAGGACCCATGTTAAATTTTGTTATCATAATGGTACATCAGAACAATGCTCTAACTCTCCATTGAAAACATCAAGTACTAGTTAAAATAGGTAGAAGATAGATTTATGCTAAAGTATCCAACCTGTAAAGGATAAAATCTAAGAAAGTGGGTTCAAAACAATATATATGATGCTCTATATGAATTCTTTTCCTATAAATTACATGAGTATGTATACCAATGGTTGGATGCATATGCAACCCATAGAAGAAAAAGATATGGAAAATGTTGAGTGGATGAAGGAGAACTTAGAGAGACTTGGGGCTCTAGATGCCACTTGGACTAGAGTTGTAGACAAATTTTGGTAAGGATCATTGAACAATTACATGCTTTAGTTCATAGTTTTAACATACTTATGTCGTGAGGAAGAAAAGTATTAGTTTTTGTGCAAACCCAGAGGCACACTTTTGAAAGAGTTCACCACATAGATCAATAAGCTAACGGTGGATTATGGATATGAAACTTTAGGAATGAAAGGATAAAGCCCTTTCATGTATTATTAGTGAAAATGGGGAGAAGGGGAGGTGTAGGTGAAGCACAATAGAAGGAAATGAGCAAATTAACACCTAAGAGCTTAGAAGATAGACTTATAAAGAGAGATAACATATGATGATGGAAGATATGAAACTTGGAAGTCTTGAGATAACCTGTAGAGAGTGGAGAGGGCATGGGGAAGGATATCTTGAATTGTAACAATGTGAGAAGGAGAGAAAAAATGAAGTGATGGATCAAGCTCAATAGTTGATGGGTGTAGAATGTGTTGGGTTATTATAATATTTGGTGACTAAAGATGTGTCAGATCTACCTAACCCATTTGAACATTTGATGAAATATCACGCACTAGATCCCCCACTTAAAGAAAGAACAAGAGTGATAATTGACACTATTATCATCATAGACTATGGATTTTTTGTATAATTAGAGTATAATGTTGTGAATGAACAAGTTATTACCTAAAAGGAGTTTAATGAGACTAATTCTACAACAATGGGTGTTATCTCACCATAACAAAACATGACCACAAGCATACCATCTCAACTTACATCAAATACACAAAATGGGAAATAGCCCATAGGAAGTGTTTCAACACCACAAGTGAGTAGAATAGGGCCATCAACATTAATGGAACCAATAGTAATAATGGGACCAATGCCTAACCTAATGGATAGAGGTATTGGAGGATCATCGCTAGGATATAACCTAGGGGGATAAGTGCCTTAGATTCCATTGTGCCCTCCACATAGAATATATTATGAAATGGCAATGCAGTTTCCAAAGTATCATGGTATGGATAATGCCATAGAGCATGTGTTGAAATATGAGATATAGTGGAACATGTAGAGCATAACCTAGTCTAAGCACAAGTTAACCCAATTCATGATATCTCTAATTGATCACACCCATACTTGGTATAAGAAATTTAAACCTAACTAGGATATGGTTTATTAGGATACCCTAAAGGAAGCATTCTTGAAACATTTTGACATTTTAAAACTTGAACAATAGAGCATTAACATGTTCAAAGAGATTACCCAAGGGCTCTCAAAGAGTGCGTGCCTATCTGATGCAAGGTTAAAAACTCTCATTTCCAAGCTTCTTTATGAAATTTATCCCCCCTAACACAATGGTTTATTGGATGGTTGTTAGTATAGTTCAAAATAGTGCTTTCCATGAAGACATTCATAGACCCTCATGAAGTACTTGAAGCCAAACTCATAGCTGAGGTAGTTAGAAGCACCAATATTGGGATCAACCCATTCATGGAGGTACGAATTGCATCCATGGCCTCTCAACTCTAAAAAAATATGTCTAAATCATTACAAGACACTCAAAGTGGGTTATGGTACATCGACTATGAAGAAAAAATCCATAACATGAATAACTACCCTTAAAGGAATGTGTGCACTATTAGAGGTATAATCACTAATAGGGGTGAATCAGTGATGAAATATATTTCAAAATTCAAAGGTAGTCCTTTCAAACTCTTAATCAATGACCATAATAATTCATAGAGCATACAATATTTTCATAATAATGAATAAGAAATATGATGCAATATCACATATATAACACCATATCTACATGGGAAACCATCTTAGGGAATAAAACCCACTCTCAAACTTAAAAACACATGGACTACTTGACCTATAATATGATAAAAAACATGACATCTTTTAGTGAAGCACCCACTTCACAAGTAGCAACCACCCCTAAGTATGAACAAGCACCCACTTATTCTAGATGTTGAGCACCCACACCACACCTTGTGAAATCAAAAACTACATAACTCTGATTGTAGATAAATCTAATTATAAAAACAATGTTTAACACCTCTTTTTCAACTCATAACTTACACTCAAACTTGATCATATAATCAATACATCCAAAACACCTCTTTTAGATCTCTCTAGTCTTCTTCACTCATTCTCAAGCTATTATGTACTTCAGTCCATCCACTGATCACAATCCCTTTGATATCTTTCCTTCATCTCTATCTTCTACTTTTTAAATTCACCCATACAAGCCTATAAATCATTATCTTGGTATCCACTATTTATAGAGTCTCCATGCATACCAACTTCTAAGTCAGCCATAATACTTACCTTAACCCTTAATACTTCTATCATGCTAATAATAACTCAAATACATTGTCATAGGTTAGCCATAACATCTATGGGTCACACTTAAGCAACTATGCCATTAAATTAGGCCTTAGTAGCACTTATAGGTCTCATGGAGACTTATTCACCCTTTTAAAACTTCATGGAGTAAACTAAGAATATACAATCACTATCAAATACATGGGACCATTCCATATCATTTCTAAGACATTTTCAAGGGATTGCTCCTGCCAAAACACTCTTTTGTTAAAGTACAAATTTCTCAAATATAATTCTATACATAATAACACCATGAATGATCAAATATTAAACTTTTAAGATCCATATCTACACTTGTATAGACATTCATACCTTCTAACTAGATTATATAGATGCACCTTGAAATCCCCTACAACTTTTCTTTTTATTGAATCAGTAAATTCATCCTAAATCAAAGACATAGCTCAAAACTTAATCACTAGTTTTCCCTCATTAATTTTAATGGTCACTATTTAGACACTAAACATTTAACACCTTAACCTCGTCTCATGATTCCTAGAAACTATAGATAAATACACAACATTGATTTCCTCTATGTATCTTGGACTATATCTTATAATACTCACCATTGATCTTAGATCAGATCTCCCATTATTATTCCACTTGGAATCTCTATGTTCCTTCTACATATTTGACTATTTGACTTGACCCACACCATAAATCTCTATCTATACAAATGCTCACAAATATTGATCTTATATAAACTCAATGAGATAGTGACACTTATCACCAACATGTGCAATCTTAGACTCTTTGACATTTTGACTAAATATGCACCATTGGATCAAGATCTAAATGATGAACACTCATCATTAGATTAATTGACTAGTGACCTTAGAATTCAACATAGTTAAACTTGATGATCTCTATACCATCATAGTCTACAAGAAAAACCTTGAAGGCTTATAACTTGAGCTAGAAAACATTTCAAGAGTCTAAATTTTTACAGTAAATTTTTGGCACTATAGAAAACATATCCATGAAATCCTTTGACCTCAATTGAATTTTTGATTACCTTAAATAAATTCACAAACTTGATGGTTCAATCATATATGCATGATGTGCAGTGATGGTCTAGCATCTCTTAAGCTATAAGATGCATGTTTCTCATTCCAAATGATCAATTGATACATCAAAACATAACCAAGACATCTATGTATGCCTCATAACTTCTTCATTATCCTTATAAACTTACATATATGTTATATATTATCCAATATATCAAACATAACTTCTTTGTCATTAATGCATTAGTATCTCATGCTCTCTTTGACATCAATCACCATGATAAACAATCTCCCTTTTTGTCATTGGTGGAAAAATACCCTTAGAATGACTTCATACTCATTTGAACTTATTTATTCTGATCTTTCTCCCCCTTTGACATTAATGATAAAGGGTATCTTCCTCAACATGCCAAGAAACACTCCTTAACCTTATATATGCCTTTATATACTAATAAGATACTCAGGATACTTACATAAATTTTAAGCAGTTAAATCAATTTCTCCCATTCTGACATACACCAATCAATACTTAGACTTCTATGATCTTTGGACCTAGAAAACTACTCATAAAGTTTTGAAATCTCTCCCTAACATCAAGATCCATCTCATGTCATCTATTCTTTGATATACACCAATCTATTCTCTATATTTTGTGATCCTTGGACATATCTACCTATAGAACTTACAATCTCTCTTTGATCATGCATAAAGATTCAATACCTTGTCAAAATACATGACTTGGTTTGATCAAGTCATCATATCAATATTATTGAAATCATAAATGTAGTAGATGTATTCACACTTTTATCATGACTAAATCATCTTCACATATGACCCCCCTTACATCATGCACATCATCTTTAAGCCACACAAGCTAACTGAGTTAGTTCCCTCTTAGCCAAACACATCTTCAAATGTTATTCTTGTCCTACAACTAATTATCCTTGTCTTGACTGATCAACCTCTTAAATTATCATCCAAACTATTTTAACCTTCAAAAAAAAAATCATCTACAATCTTATCTTTCACAATCTCCTATTTACCCTTTGCCTTCAAGCTCTGTACTGCTTGAAACTTTGATCATTACATAAAGCATAAACACTTGCTTCCACACATGAAATATGTATCCTAAGAAGCATAGGTATATATACTCACTTGTCATAGAGGGACCAAAGATCCCAAAAATCATTAAGTTCCCATATTTTCATCCTCTCACTTAACTTCTAGTCTTTCCTCATCTTCAAATTATCTTTGAATGAGTTCTCAACCTTATTCTTTTATTTTATCTCATGATCTTTCTTGATTTTCTTATCCATTTGGGAAGATAAGGCTTATTCCTTGATACTTGAACTTGTTTCCTATTCTATCATGGAAAATAATACAGTTTGAGCCTATTTTTCATTTCCCTACTTAGGCCTTCATTCACTATGACTCCTCTTCATGTTAGGATTGATAATATTTGAAGTAGAATATTGATCATTCTTGTAGAACCTTGTTATGTGACCTTTCTCATGACATTTGAAACAAATTAGATTTCTCAGATTACACATACCTTGTGATTAATACATATGATGATTCCTTAGAGTTTCATGAATTCATTTATGTACCTGATCATTTGGTCTCTTGATGAAGATATTAAAAAACTTTACAATATAGCCAAATTCTTGACACTTGTAGCAAAATATGTCATTCTTTCCTTGTGAACCTATTGACTATCTTAAGTGATGATTTTCTTCATGCTTTTCATTGTCTTTCTCATAATTCCATAACAATTCATTCTTTGAAGATCTTTTAAAATATTTTGACCTATGACCAAACCAATTGCATTAGTAATAATGACCATTAAAATTTACATATCTCATAGCATTTGGTTGTCTGATCTGATTTGTCTTCATTTTTTCAATACCTACATTTTTTTAATGATGATTAATCTTCAAATTTTGATTTTCCTTGTTCATATTAGCCTTTATCTTGTCTAGATTTGTATGATTTTTCTTCTTTGTATCTAAGACTAGTTCTATAGATTGCATGATTTTAACTACTTAGAATATTGTCAAGATAATTTGAGATCTTTTTAAACATTAAAAATGATTTCACCTTACAAGATGTCTTGTCTAACTTAGCATTTAATGACTCAATTTTAATCACATACCTTAATATCTCATATTTTAATTTAAGGCTTGTAAAAATAGCTTCTAATTGACTATTGAGATGCTTGATAGTATCTTTTTTTTTTGTGATGTCATCATTCAATCTTGATTGAAACACATTGAATCTTTCTTCATAGTCCTTGATTTGTGACATCATCTCTTTGTTATTTTTATTTTCAATCTTTAGATATTTAAGAGTATTCATCAATTCATCCTTACTATCTAAATCATTAGTTATATCTTTGCTCATAGGATTATTTAGTTTCATATGAAAAGACTCTATCTCTAATTTATATATGATACACTCTTCATCCTTACTCTTTACTTATTCATTGAGAGTACGAACCTGAGTTTCAAGATATTGTGTGATCTCATCATGGTCCTTAACTTCATTACTCAACCTTCCTTCAAAAATTCCAACTTGGTCTTCAGAGGATTTGATCAAGGAATCTTTTTTTCTATTATTTCTTTGTGGTAACTTGATTTCTTCCATAGTATCTAGATATTTATCTTCAAGAGTGACTTTCTCATCTTCTTCTTTTGAGCTATCTACACAAAAGAAATCTCTACTTAAAGAATATTCACCTTCATAATCATTAAGTTCCATGAAAAATGTCTCCATGTCCTCATTATGAAAATAATCATCATTTTCATATGTGTTTACTTTTCCTTCTGTAGATGTGTTACTATCTTATTCATGGTATAGGATCTTACAACCTTTGTATGATTATTTCTTTCCTTTTTTTTATTAAAGAACTTTTTGTAATTTTAGGACCCTCAAATTTCTTATGTTCATCCTCATGAGATTATTTATAATATTATTTGGGTTCAACCTTGGCTCTATTTAGACATGTAGCTACAAAATGACAAACTTTAACCTATGAAAAACATTTTAAAGGAAGTTTTATTTCATACTTACATGATATTACATTCAATTTTCTTGCAATCATGGCTTCAATTTGATCTACATTAGGATCAAAATCTTCAAGAATTGACTTATTCTTCTTATATTTTATCTCCTTGATCACCTTGAAGGATGATTCCTTCTTAGAAGGTCTATCCTAATGAACTCTCATCTCATAGACAGTAAGGATGCCATGAAATTCATCCATCTTCAACTAAGTAAGATCATGACTTTCTTCTATAGTAGAAAATTTTGAATAAAACTTGAGTGTAATAGTCCTCAATACCTTATTTACTATACTGGCTTCATCAATCACCTCTCTAAGACCTTTGATTATATTTACTACCTCATCAACCCTTAGAAGATTATATGCAAAAGTATCTTCTTCTTTCATTTTGAGACCTTAAAATTGCCTTTAGTAGGTCTATAGCTTATCTAATTTTACCTTAGAATCTCCTTTATAGATAGTCTATAATTTGACCCAAATTTCCTTGACAAACTTGTAATGGATCAATTTAGTGAACTCAGCCTTAGATAGACCACAAATTATAACATTCATAGCTTTTTAATTATTCTCACTCAACTTATTTTTAGAGGCACTAGTTGGAGGAGTAGCTAGTATAGTATAGCCATACATGATAGATTACCAAATATCAAACCTAGGAGACATGATGTATGTCCTCATTCTTGTACTTTAGAAAGCATAATTTGACTCATTAAACAATGGTGTTTTACTAGTATAGAAACCTTGAATCTATTGGCTTGCCATATTTTACCTTAGATCACCTTCAAGTGCTTAAACTTGAAAATAAGGTCCTGCTCTAATACCAATTTTTGGAGGTGCAATCATTGAGAGGGGGGTGAATTAGTGATGTAAGATATTTCAAAATTCAAATTCAATCCTTTAAAACTCTTAACCAATGACCATAAATATTCCTAAAGAATAGAATATGTTCACAATAATGAATAATAAATATGATAAAATATCACACACATAACACTAGATATATGTGGGAAACCCTCTTGGGGAATAAAACCCACTTTCAAGCCTACAAACACATGGAATAATTGTCTTATAATATAATCATAAACCTGAGACATTTTAGTGAACCATACTCTTCACAAGGATCACCCAACCCTAAGTATGAAGAGGCACCCACTTGTTATAGATGTTAAGCACCCACACAACACCTCACGAAATCAACAACTCTATAACTCTGATTATAGATCAATCTAATTAGACAAATAATGTCTAACACCTCTCTTTTAACTCATCACTTAAACTCAAACTTTCTCATATAATCAATGTATCTAAAACACCTCTTTTATACCTTTCTAGTCTTCTTCGCTCATTATTAATCTATTATGTACTTGAATCCATCCATTGATCACACTCCCTATGATCTCTTTCCTTTGTCTCTATCTTTTTCTCTCTCAATTCACCCATACAATTATAGAAACCATTTCCTTGGTCTCCACTATTTATAGAGTCTTTATCCATATCAAATTATAGCTCATCCATAATACCTACCTTAACCTTTAAGACTCATATCATGCTAATCATAGCTCAAATACATTATCATAGGTTAACCATCACATTTATGGGTCACACTTAAGGAGCTATGGATTTCAATTAGGCGTTAGTAGCCTTTATACGTCTCATGGAGACCAATTCACCCTTTTATCACTTCATCAAGAAAATTAATAACATA
Organism: Torreya grandis; assembly: GCA_037957365.1. NCBI lineage: Eukaryota > Viridiplantae > Streptophyta > Pinopsida > Cupressales > Taxaceae > Torreya > Torreya grandis. The sequence goes on along the minus strand of JARHVA010004636.1, from coordinate 1,057,037 downwards.
CGATCGCTTGGTCCACTCCATATGATCTTTAATACATCTTTAATTGATTGATCCAACCAAAACATTCTTTTGTTAAAGTACAAATTACTCAAACATAATTATATACACAATAACGCAATGAGTGATTACATATTCAAATTTTAAGATTCATATATACACTTTTATATATATTCAAACCTTATTAAATACATTCTATGTATGTGCCTTGAATTCCTCTACAACTTTTATTTTTACTACATAAATAAATTTGTCTTGGATCAAAAGATATAGCTCAACAACTAAGCACTAGTTTTCCCTCATTAATTTGAATATTCAAATTTCAATGATCATTATTTAGACACTAAACATCGATCACCTTAACATCATATCATTATTATTGGCAACTATGGATAAATACACACCATCGATCTCCTTTGAGTATCCTAGACTTTATCTTATAATTCTCATGGTTGATATTAGATCAAAGCTCCCATGACTATGCCACTTGGTAAATATTCATACCTTATACACATTTGAATCTTTGAATCAACCCACATCATCTTTCTCTATCTATATGAACACCTAAAAACCGTTGATTCTTCTATCAACTTGATGAGATAATGATACTTATCACCAATTCATGCCATATTAGACTCTTTGACATTTTGACTAAATATGTACCATTGGATCAAGATTTGGATAATGAATGTTCACTATTATATCAATAAACTAATGACCTTAGACTTAAACATAGTTAAAATTGATGATCTTTATCCCATCATAGTCTGCAAGAGAAACTTTGAAGGTTTATAACTTGAGCTAGAAAACACTTCAAGAGTCCAAATGTTCAAGGTACCTTCTTAGCACTATATAAAACATCTCCATGAAATACTTTGACCTCAATTAACCTACTGAGTAACTTAAATAAATTAAATTTTTTTTGGTTTAATCATATCTACATGACATGTAGTGATCATTTGGCTTTTATTAAGCTAGAAGATGTATGTGACTCATTCCAAATGATCAAGTGATAAACCTGAAATTCACCAAGACATCCATAGATGCCTCAAAACTTCTTATTTGTATTTATAGACCTAAATATGTGTTATATACTCTATAAATTATCAAGCATAACTTATTTATCATTAATTCATTAGTATCTCATGTTCTCTTTGATATCAATGATACCTTAACATCAATAACCATGCTTAACATGCATATTAGTTCTAAGTTGTGAGGAATATTGAGAGGCACATGATGTCATCAAATGACCTTTTTTGTAATGCACTTATCAAGTTAACATAAAAATCTATTATTAGTTGTGTGATGTCTACTCTCATACCATAACTAATTATCGAGTGATTGATAATATGGATAATAACATGGAGAGAAGCACATGACAAGCCACTATAAAAGTCATAGGGCAATCTAAATAAAAAAATGAAGGCTATGGATAGTATAATATGGGTTTTTGGATCTAATGAGGTGCTAGGGTATGAGGTGGAGGATGAAGTGGTGGAAGGTTCCCACCCCACTCATGTTATAAATGTGGCTAGATAGAACACTATCAACATGATTGTCCTACACATCCAACATATGGGTATTATCAAGGGGCTGATAAGGCTAAATAATACCAAAAATTGTATAAGAAGTTGACCTATGTGAGGCCTAGTATATACAAGGGTACATGAATGATTACGCATGATATAAAACTAAAGAAGTGGACTCTAAAGACATAACTAACCCATGTAAATAAAATCAAGGTGTTGGTGACTACTCATAGTGGATTCACCACTCAGCTGCTAGTTATTCTAATGTTTGAGGTACACTTAAAATATGGGGAAAAGAGATATACTAAGAAAATAACACATCTTGAACCCAAATTTGTGCCTTAGCTAGACCCTACATGTCAAAAAGATGTTTTACAACAAGTTATGAATCTCATCCATAACCTATAAGGGGAGATATAACTAGCATGATATCTCAAAGTAGAGGCTACCACCTCTAAAAATAAATAATATAGATAGGAGGTTGAATTACAAGAGATAATGGAGATCATATACCTCTTATAAATAGAAGGAATGCTACCCATATTAAAGATTTTGATCTTAGAGCATGTGGGGTAGAAGCTAGTTAAAGTCATTGTGCCACACATGGAGAGGGCATAAGAGGTTAGACATATAAAAAATGTAGAGTATGATCAATAAATCATTATAAATGCCACCATTGATGGATGGTATTTATATGAATTACTTGTGGACATAGGCACTATAGTCAATATTTTGACCAAGAATGGATGGGATAAGATGGGTAGGCCCCTTCATGTGATTTTTATGGCCAACAAGACTTGAGTGAAACCAATAGGAATTCTAAAGATTTTTGGTGTAGATATAAATTTCATTGAGTTATATACTAACTTTAAAGTGATCAAGTTGTAATAAAAAGGCAATTATCTATCACTCCTAGGATGGCCATGGTGTTATGCAAATAGTACAAATATGTACTTCAAGAGGTGTTATATGACCTTTAACAATGGAAAAGAGAGGGTAGTTATCCCCATCTCAAATGACCAAGGACCCCCCTATTTAGATATTTTTGACCTCAATGATGAGATCAACCATAATATATAACATCATGGTGTAAGGTGATGAGAGTCTCAACCTTAATGATCAAGGAGTGTTTTATTGGGAAGATGGATAGTTAGCCTTGGACACCACTCACATTACTTGAGACTGATGGGTTGAATAATATTATGAGACCACTAGTAAGAGGCACCACTTGGTATGTGTGAAGGCACTAAAACCTATGAGGATTAGCTAGGTCGATATTAATTTCACTTCAAAAAGATGGGTCCCTTACACCAAGAAGAAGAGAAAAAGAGTGTTATACTTGATCAAAGGTAAACTTGTGATGCTCCCAAGATATGAGAGGAAAAATATTGTGGAAGATTATGTCCATGAACTCAAATAATGCATCCTAAAAGAGGTATATAGAATGGGTGCACTAGTATACACCTTGAGGAACACTACCACTCATTAGTGGGTAGCACAGAGGACTATTTTGCCAACATGGAAAGATGTAAAAGAAATAATTTACTCTAAATTTAGGAAAATTAATGAGGATATAGACATGTATACTTATTATGATGATGCTGATCCTATAACACATGTGTGATTGTGTGAGAAAACATGAACTATCGATGGTGAGAATACCCTAGGGAACCTATGGGTGCACTCCTTTTACAAGACTTTAATGACATAGGCATGACTATGGTACATTATCAATGAGACATGCTGTGAGATATCCAATTAGAATACACTTAAGGAGTGGTTCATGTACACCTTCTCCTTTTCCTCACAGAACCTAGAATTGATTGAGTCATTATAAATAGTTTAAAGGGTAGTCTTTGAGGACACTACAATCCTAGAGGAGTACCTAAAGAACATGTTTAGGGAAAATGGGTTGGCATTCCAAAATTTATTTGAATAAAAAGTTCTTAATAGTGAATTAAGTAATAAATATGATGAACTTGAAAGGTAAAAAGAAGCTAGTACCCCAAGTGGAGTATACTTCCCCCTATGAAGAAGACCTTATTCATATTTTCATAGAAACAACTAAGGGTAGTAGGCAAGTTTGATATTCACATCAAGAGAAGAATGAGCCTTCCCACATGCCACTAAAAAACACCAAGGTATAATCAAATCAGAAAGGGAACCAAGGATGGCTACTCTAGGTGCATATTCATTTGATGTAGCCCTGCTATGAATTATATATCTCCTAAAGGAGTTCTAATACTTGTTCACTTAAAATTATTGAGATATGAATGACACCCATCCATCCCTTGGGAAAATTAGTATAAATATAGTTGATGGTGCAAGACCTATCAAGAAGCACCCTTATATAATGAACCCTAATATTTATGCCAAGATTAAAATGGATATTTATGGTATGATAGCTAAAGGTGTCATCTACCCTATAAAATAATATGAATGGGTGAGCCCCATGGTTATTAGCATAAATAAGGATGTACACATCTATATTTACATCGATTATAGATTTTTTAAATCCACTTACATAACTAATCCCTTCCTGACATAATTCACTGATGATGTCTTAGATGGTATCATAGGCTGAAAGATATACACATTCACTAATAGGTTCTCAAGATATCATCAAGTCCATATTGAAGAAGAGGAAAAGCCTAAAATGACCATTGAGATATAATGGGGTTATTTCACATATAATGTGATACCTTTTGGACTCAAGAATGCACCAATCATGTTCTTTAGAGTAGTGATCACTACTTTTAAGGACTTCATTCATAAGTTCCTCTAAGTGTACTTGGATGATTGGACTATGAATGGGATAGTGAAGGACCATTATGACAACTTTTACCTCATTTTTGAGAGGTGAAGATAGTTGTAGGTATCCTTGAACCTCAATAATTGTGTCTTTGTGACACATTTTTTCACTTTACTCAAGCACATTATCTACAAAGATGGTCTACTCATTGGTCTTGTGAAGATTACAATTATCTTAAACTTCCAAACCCTATCAACATAGAGGGAAATTCATGCCTTTTTGGCCATTATGGATAGTATATAAAGTTCATAAGGATATATGTAAATATTATAGTACCAATAGAGGAGATATTTTGTAAGGAAGGAACATTATATTGGGGTATAATGTAATAAGATGCCTTTGAAACTCTAAAGCTCAAATTGGCTAACCCATCAATATTACAATTTCTTGACTAGATAACTCCATTCCAAATCCACATCAACACATATATATCTATAATTAGTGCCATTATATCACAACTAGGTGAAGGTAAAATGTATCATCCCATTTCTTTCACAAGTAGGAAACTAACCCAAGTAGAGTATAACTATATGATAATTGAGCATGAGGTACTTGTCATGGTCTACACCTTGCCTAAGTTTAGATAATACTTGTTGGTGATCCCCTTAATATTATTCTCCAATCATAAGGAACTTAAGTACTTAGTGAACAATCCTATATATGGATAGTTATATCTGAAGAATTCTAATTCTTGATTGTTGTAAATCCTAGAAAATAGAACTTGGGCTTAGACCATTTATCCTACATCAACTTTGAAAATGCAGTACTACCTATTAAGGATGACATGTTGAATGCACAACACTAGAGGGTATATCACTTCCCATAATAATTAGTGGAGATTTCCATATTTATCACATTTGAATATGTGCCCCAAACTATTACAATTAAAGAAAAGAAACAACTCATAGTTTGTGTTTCCCCCTTTCATATCATTGACATGGAACTATAAAAATTGAGCTAAGATGAAGTCCTTCATAGATATGTATTAGAGCATGAAAAATAATCAATATTATAAAATGGACATGATGGGATAGTGAGAGGCTATTGTTTTAGATAGGTTATGGCATGTAAGGTGATACAATCATGTTTTTGGTGGCCAAGTCTATTTCAAGATGAAAAATATTACAGTAAAGCATGTGAAATTTGCTAGCTCATAAGAAATACCAAACATTGGGATGAGATGCCTCTCATTCCCATTCTTTCCTAGGCACTATTTGAAAAATGGTCCATTGACTTTGTTGGGCCAATTACTCTTGTTTTAATGTGTATAGGCATAATATACATTTTGGTAGGCATAGAATATTTCTCCAAGTGGGTTGAGGTGGAGCTATCTAAAGATTACACATGTACCATAGTTTGAAGGTTTATATGAGAGAACTTCATCAATCACTATGGGTGCCTATTTAGTATAACTAGTGATAGAGGCATGCACTTCATCAATGAAACTATGCACATCTTAATGACTAAATACATAGTGAAACACCATAAGACAACCCCTTATTATCCCTAAGAAAATGACACTACTGAGGTATTCAATAAGATATTAGGAGTGTGCCTCATACAGATATGCAATGTTGGTTGGAAATATTGGGATGATCAAGTGTTAGCAGTATTATGGACCTATTTCATGATGTATAAGCACCTAAATATTGATACACCATTCCCACTAGTGTTTGGTGTAGAGGTCATTTTATTGATGGAGTTTCTAGTTTCCTCATTACACATTACATGTATTGGTCATCTAGATAAACAAGAATCTTTGATCACATGACTGAAAGACTTAGATCACTTAGAAAAGACATGTGCCTAAACAAGGTGGAACTAGAATGTAGAAAAGGCATGCAAAAATATATGACATGATAAAAAATATCAAGTATAAGTTACTTAATAAAGGAGAATTAGTCTTGCTATATGACTTTAGTTACCTCAAGTACCCAGGTAATATGCATATTAGGTGGATGGGACCTTACATCATCCACATATTATTAGAGATTGGTGTGTGAAAGATGTGTATGTTGATGGGTGAAATGATCCCTTGGCATTTCAATGGAAACTGATCGAAGCCCTATAGACATTAGGATGGTACTTCTACCATTAAACACTAACTTCATGATCATAAATCAATTATGTTGTGTTGATCAGAATAAGTTTTAGTACAATCCAAACATTTACTTATGTTTTATGGTGTTGTTTATATTAACTAAATAAGTAAGGCACTTTTAATCTCATAATAGGAATATTTTGGTGCTTCCACAAATAAATCTAGTTAGGTGAGTTAAACATGATTACTTTTTAAGTGCCTAAGGCTTGACACCTAAGTTTTTAGGTGCATAGAGTTTTCTAAACTTTGAAAAATGTGAGTATAAAATAATAAAGGGAGACACATAAGATTCTAGTGTACAAGAGATAAAAAAAGAGGTGCACAAGATGCTAGTGCATAAGAGACAAAAGGAGGCACAAAAGATTCTCATATGAAAGAGATCAAGATAAACTTGAGAATGAAGATCTAGAGGACTAATGCAATAATTTGTATGGGGTAGGATAGGCCAGATCAATATGAAATGTGAAAATAATCAACCAAGGAATAGAAGTTATCTTGAAATGAATTTCAATAGGAAAAAGAGATGGAACCACAGAAGTTGAATCACAAACATGTGAAGCACTACACCTAGATTACTATAATAAGGGTGAAGTTCACACCAAGGTGAATAAAGTACATAAAGAGGATCATAAATATAGTTGGCACCCACCAAATAGTTAGTAGGAAGTCGTCATTTGAATCACCTATCACTTCACTAAATAAGCCATTAAGAGAATTTAATGACTATGATGGTAGAGGCACAAATATCTAAAATAAATGTGAATGTGGTGGTTTATTCACATGGATTTTGTGGGTTTAGTATATTTTAATGAATTCATGTACCACCATGCCATTACTCACTAATAAATAATGGGGTAGCTAAAATTAAGGTATAAAAAGGTAGTTGGAACATTGGACTAGGTTACAAAGCTTATGCAAATTTAAACCCAAATGCAAAGTAGAACTAGAGCCAAACCAAATACAAACTAGAGATAAATGATAAAATTATACTAAGTGAAAACCTAAGCACCCATATCCAACAAATGAGAATGATTGAATAGGGAGAGAAATTACATTTTGTTTGAGATTTGAATAGAGGCATGTGGGCAAGAATTATGAGAGAATATGATAGAAGAAATCTTGAGTGATTCCAAGGCTTCCATTAATGATGAAAAAGCTCAAGATATAAATCCATAGTGATAAAACCCTTGAATATGAGGAAGCATTGAGAAACATTACAAGATTTAGCAAGATAAATAGATCATGCTTCAACATTATACAATTTAGACTGGGCAAGAGATGATTAAGTTCTAATCTAGCATAAGCACAAAAGGATGCCAATAAGGCATATATAGTAGAATAAATATTTAATATGAATAATAAGGTGTACTTGGTATGATTTATCATCATGATGGTTGACCCAAAAGATAACACAAAGATTTCATACACAAAAATGTAGTTTCCCCCTATGGTTATCATGATGAAGACTTGGGTATCTTTTATATACACCTACAGGTTGAAATAATACAGCCATCACAAATTAAGAAATGAATGAAAGTTCAACCAAGATTATATGGTTGAAATAGGAGAAAATATGAAGGTAGGTGCAATGTTCTTTGATGTCTCTATTTGAGACAAGCTAGTGACCACTGATGCAACCCAGTCATATGAGCTACCAAGTTTTGGCAAGCCAAAGGAATTTGTGTAATTTCTCCTATTGTTTATCTATGATGATCACTTATACTTTAGAAAGAGGTACATATAGATATTAGCATGCCTCATATGTAGAATTATACGATTTCCAAGCATAGGGATGGACATCTACCAAATGATGGAGGATGATGTAGAGGTGGAAATAGTTTTGAAACTGATGCACTAATACAAGGTAGGGTTCACATTCCAAATCAAAGATATAAAGTAACCTATTACAAGGTCCATACCATTCTTTATGGTATCCAAGATTTACCCTAGTGTATGGTGGATAGATATTAGTAAGACCTACTTATGCATCTCCTATCACATGGTGTAAGGGGTAAAGTTTAATATCATAAAGTTTATTGTTGAATAGATGGTGAAGAATGTGTTAGAATTCCAAAAAATGTTACAGACCTTTTCATGGGGGTCCATTCTAGTTTTAATTGTGATGGAGGAGATCAACATTTTTGATGGTGATGAAGACAAACTTTGGGTCTTCCTAGTGCATAAGGACTCCTCAAGACTAAATTATCAAGAGTTCACCTACCTACTTAGATTCCCCCAAAATTATAAGACAAGAGTACTAGGGTAGTGCTCTCAATACATAAAGGCATTATGAATTGAAAGGCACATCCCATAAGAGCTCCCCTAACATATATTTGGAATGGTAACCTTTGATATCATGCAACACTTATATGTAGTGTGCCCAAAACTCAAAAATAGGAACATATTTGGTTGGCTCAAATTACCTTATGCATTCTTTGTTAAATATTTCATAGCTATACTAAGGAGGATTCCTAATCAACAATAGCTAGATATCTTGGTGAAAGCCATGGTTAGAGAAATGAGTAGGTTGAGGTACCAGTATTTACACCCAAAAAAAATTCATAAAGGATGAGGATGATAACTCCAATCACACAAACCTATATCCCTCCTAGATGTAAGTTATAAATGGGACAATCTTCATGTTTTATTATGAGATGAAGCCAGAAAATAAGGGTGAGAACCTTGGAAAAGATGATGACTGCCCCCTCTAGATTGGTGAAAAAGGAAATCCATCACCAAAGACACCACATAAATATCCCCAAAAGAAGTGGGGAGAGACACTTAAGGAGATTGAGGAGAGCATAAGGTTAAGGATCACCTCCAATGAATAAACAACTCCTCTAGCTCCCAAGAAATGCATAACTTTCATGCTAGAGACTGCTTCCTCTAGAAAGAAGTAGAAAAATAAGAAATCTAAGGGACCCATTACACTCCCTAAAATCACTCTAAAATAAATGGAGGTATAAGAGGTCCTCAAGTGCAGCCAGGAGGAAGAGATTGAGGAAGAGGTAGAAGAATAAGGTACATGAACCTACATCATGCAGATTGAAGAGAAAGAAGAGCATAATGAAAAGGAGGTATAAAAGGTCCTAAAAATGGCATAACCATTGCACTTGAATAAGCTCCTCATCTAGAAAAAAAACCTCCACACCACCTCTAAAAATAGAGAAAAATAAAAGGGTGTGGAAGAAGTTGGGCATGAATAAGGAGGAGATTAACAAAGCACTAGCATTGGAAGAGAATTTTAGGTTGGAATGAGATAAAGCAAAGGCCAATGAATAAAAATCCAAAGAAGAGAAGGTAGCCAAGGAATAGAAGGACAAGAAAAAAAGAGGACTAAGGAGGTTACTTCAAGCATGGGACTAATCATTGAAGTATCAAAGAAAGTACCCAATGCCCCCACCAAAAAAGTAGATGAAGATACATAAAAGGGATGCCTAAGTAGTGAAGGGGAACTTGAAGAAGAATAAGGTGATATTGGTGCCTTAGAAAAGCAAAATCAGAGTAACAAATAACCCCAATAAGAAAAAAAATAAGTTGAAACTAGAACCAAGGGAACACACCTAGAGGTGAGCACTAAGAAGCCCTATGAAGAAGAAGTAGAAAGAGGGGAAAATTTTGAGGAAGAACCCCTCCAAGAATAATAAGAAGAAACCTCTAAGGAAAGTGCTAAAAAAAGTGGTGGCACTAGTGAGGAAGAAAATAAAATGGTGTTGGCCATCACTAAAGAAGAAGGATTGGATTTGAGCATCAAAGAGAATGTGTAGAAGGGGTAGATGAATGAATACTTGTACATGTTTAACTTCATACCCCCTATGACTAGCACAATCATGATGTTTAAATAACCTAAATTTCCATTTGATATCTACATGGATGAGCCTCTATTTGAGGAAAATTAAAAGTACATATTAGGCATGGATGAACCTGAGGAAGGGCATGCCTCCCTTATCATCAACCCTCATGCCATAAACCCAATATATTATACGAATGTGATCATTAGAATGGCAATGGAAGTGGGATGAAAAAATATCATGAATGATGGAAAAGTAAATAAATGGAAGAAACTTTGTAAGGATTCTGAAGATGAAGTAAAAACTATGAAGTTTAAACTATAGTAGCTATGTGAGCTTATAGAGATGGTTGAACCATCCATCCTATTCAACATTGATACATCTAACCTCTTTGAGGTTAATAAGATCTATTTGCTAGTGGAGTAGATGCTCCTAAGGATGAAAATGGAGTTGGCACAAGAAAAAAAAGAGGAATATCCCTAAGCTATGATACAAAAGGATCTTACTACAAATATTGAAGAGGTGGAGGATCTCTTCACAAAACTTCAAGAAGGAATTGATATAGCTGATGTCATCTTCTTGAGATTTTTCAACTAAGCATCTATCATAGACGTGTGCCTCAAGTAGATAAAGCAAAAAAAGTAAGAGTTGATGATGAAGGTATACTTTTTGAGCATGTTGGAACATGTGTATATCATGGGAAAGTTAGATACACTAACCATACAAATAAAGGACTAGGAATAGAACCTAGAATCACTCCTCCATGCCTTGAAGACTAAGGCCTGTGATCAAAGAGAAATATTGGATGGAGTGACAAAGGCTAATGCAAGTCTAGAGGCCTTTAAGAAATAATTAGAGAAGACAAATGTGATTTCACTTAGTATTCTATCAACTAAAATAGACAATTCCATTGAGGAAATCAATCTCTCCATCAAGGGCTTTGAGTACTTCAATGTCAAGATTAAGGAGATATCACCCAAGTTTTGTGCATTGAAGGCTTTGGAAGCCTAGTGTCAAGATGGACTATCATTTTTATATGGGGTAATGTTGGTATACTATTTAATTAAGTATGGTATCCATGATAGCATGATAGACACTTAGGCATGAGGCAATCGTTTTGAATGATTTTTATTTTGGTATCTTATGCTAGTTATAAGAATCAATGCACATATTACACTAGTTTGTAGTTGGTTAACTGGCACCTAAATCTTCATAGCATCTTTTAGGAGTGGAAACATGTGGTGAGTATAACATAAAGGTTATAAGGTAATTAAGCTAGCTAAATGATTAATTAGTCTCCAACTCAGCACTTGACATGTGCAACTCCACTCTAGCTAAAGATTTTCCTAAAGGCTATAAAAGTGAGCTTGAACTAGTAAAGTAGATTTCTGACATTAATTTAGTGAAACTCTAGAAAAATATAATTGTGTATGTATATTTTGACCACTTTTATTATTAGGAATAGATTAGATGCCATATAGGATCCATTTATATATGTTTAAGCTTGCTTGTGAGCCTCTAGGCCACTAAGTATCTTAAATCTTGAATGCACTCTATTTTATGTGATATGGACTATGTTCTATATTTAAACTTTGAGTAATGATAAATAATGATTTCAACAAACATAGTATCTAGTTTATACATATTTAATAATGCTAACTAAATGCATAGTAAACATAATGTTGTAATTCCAATTCATTTAGGATAAGCATGTTGGTTATGCAATCTTCTAGTTCAAGTCATTAATGGAATCCTTGTAATATTAATGAAGTCAACATATGTCATGTAAATAGCCTAAGTTTAGAGTGAGTCTAAGTCAAAGGTTCCTACCTTTTCTAGGAAGCATGAGCCTAGGATGATAAATTAACCCAAGAGCATCCCTTTGACCCATCTAGCACCTATATGATGTTAAGCTTAGTAAAATCAAGTCTTGCACCCTTAAGACTATAAAACCACCCAAAATAGTCTTGCACCTATATAAAATTAGGATTAACCTAAAAAAGGATTGTACTGATGAATCTACCAAAATTATCTTCTTAAATGACCAAGTTATATATGTGATGCCTTGTGCCATGGCACAACTATCCCAATATGAGACCTAGTTCTTTCTCTACTGTAATTTGGGTGAGTGCATATGGATTTCACCTTATGTGAATTGATGCCACCATAGCCAGGTGTCAAATCTTGATTATAGAGGAAATATACCATGTTTTTACCTAGTTGTAATGAGTCTAGAACTAATTTGAATGACCAAATAAGCACATGACTTGATAATTTCATGCCCCTTTTTCTACAACAATAATCATAATACATCTTCTCACTAATGTTGATGTAAAAATATGCTATAAACTAAATAGTTAAATGTTTGAAGGTATGGACTAATTGGAAAGGGAGATCATAAAACCAATGAAATGCATAGTTCTTAAGAATTTATGGAAACAACACAGTAAAAATATAACATTGGATGTATCATCCAAACATATTGTGTGAAAGGCTCAATTTCAAGATTAACATAATAAAATGCAATATTAGGTTACAAAAAACATGTTGTTAAGGGGTAAACTATAATATAAGAAGATAATAGCTTATGTAATTACACCTGATAATCAATAATATGACCTATTCTAGATGAACTATATTGTAGTTTTAAAACCTTATTTTATAGGTCAATAATTATTTTCAAAAGGGTTTAATCATTATAAATAGTAAATGGAGTATCCTTGGATGGTATGACATGAGTAGTAACCATATCATAGTATGTTTTATAGGAACAATCGTAGTAATATGAGGAAAACCTTATGTTTCCCCCACTCCTTGGGTAGACATCACATATGCATTTAAAGATGAATATGTACGAATAGGAAAAATACTAGTATTTCAAACACCTATTATAGAATCATAAATCTAAAAGGTATATTAGTATTAGTAAATTGGTCATGTTATTGTTCCTCAAATGTGACAACCTTATGATTCTTTATGTTTCTTATTTCTAGTATTGTTTGTATGATCCTTTTTTAATCACTAAGTTGAAAATAGATTCATTATCAGAATGCATAAATAACTTAAACATGGTTAAGGTATATGGCAGCAAGGTCATCAAGATGTATTTGACCAATAACATTCATTATTATGTTCATTATCTTGTTGATAAATAATTTCAAGTTTTTGCATATCATCATTAATAACATTTTTCACTTCTATGTTGATTATTAACATTTTCATCAAGATAAGGACTAAATTTAATTTCATCAATTGTATCCATTTAGACACATATGATTGATCTAAATAAATATGTGTATGTTCAATATCAACACCAATTAATCTAACATTTCCCTTTAAAAGAATAAGAAAACTAGCCTTCTTAGATGGAATAAAATACAAGCAAGAAATTTTAAAAAAATTAGTAGGATAAAACATAAATTACTACACTATAAGAGTAAATGAAAAACTAGGTCAAAAAATTAGAAAGAAATAAAAATAATTAAAACCCTAGGAAACTAGAAGGAAATACTAAGGAATCTAGGGTTTGTTTTGCTCAAGACACAAGTTCACTATTACTAATTTTTCTCTATTTTTGTCTTAAGTTCATTTAATAGAATAAAATTGAATAAAATTTAGATTGCATAAGATATGCCATTCACATATAATTTTAAGTGTAACTAGGAGAGTTTTACTAATTTATTATAACTTACCATTTATGGAAATATTATAGGAATTAAGAACATACTTTATTTTGGTAATTTCTAAGTCTGTGAAAGGGCATAGTCACTATCATAGATGAGGAAGGGGTGCATGAATGCTTGGATCTATAAATGGAGTGTTTGTGTGAGTTAGGAGAAATTCAATTCTTCTTAGACAATTGTGTAGTGTGGCACTAACTATTATGGTATGAAACTACCATGTATGTTTGTGTTGATTTTTGACATTCCTAATCATTAAAATTATGTTTGATATTAACCCTTGAGTATGAAAATGTATTTGATATCATATGGATGGACCTATTTTCTTTCTCCTTATTTTTTAACCCTATCTATTTGTAATCTAAGTTGAAATTATTGATAATGGGAAAAAGGGTGAAAGGGATGGATTGAGATGACCTCATCCATCCACTATGAATAAGAATTCCCTACATATCCAATATTTATAAGAGGGAAGTTAAATCTAACTTAGTTACTCCACCTATATGAGTGTGTAAAGTTAGTGTAGTGCTAGTATGCAATGCAATCTTATGTATGGATTTTAATAATTTAAAAAAAATATTTGAAATTGTAATGGTATTTATTCTTATATTAGATATTAATAATTTTAGAAGTTTTAGATTTTAAAACTTTATAATAGTTCCTCTCAATGTACAGAGTGATTTCTAGTGATATATATAAAAGTGTAATATGATCAATAGTATGAGGATTGATATAGTAAATTACCTATATATACATACATACATACATACATACACACACACACACACACACACACACACACACACACACACACACACACACACACACACACACACACACACACACACACACACACACACACACACACACACACACACACACACACACACATATATATATATATATCTGTGTGTGTGTGTGTGTGTGTGTGTGTGTGTGTGTGTGTGTATATATGTATGTATGTATGTATATCAATCTCTAGGTAATTTAGTCAAAAAAAAACATGTGAAATGAATTAGTTTCCCCATATGGATAATTTAAACAATTTAAAATGACCATTATATCACATGTAGGTAGATCCACAGTACAGAACTATCTAAGGAAGTGAAAATCAATCTATAAAATAAGAAAAATCATCTAATATTAGGAGACAATATTATAATGATATTAACCTATTTAGGAATAGACTATGGATATGTTATGAAGAAATAAAGTTAATTTGGGAAGTTCAAGACCATATATGGATGAATGGCTAAGGAAGAATGTAAACAAGAGTCATGTATCCATGCATAAGTCAAGTACATAAAAAATTAGTCAAACTTTACATTTTTAAGTGTATGATACAAAATATTAGTGCATACATGTGTTTATGGTAAATGAGTCATATCCTATCACCTGATATATGGTAAGACAAACATTTTTTTTACAATCATATTTTTTAATATTTCATATTAGCTATAAAAGATATTTTGGAATTGTTGATATCCTTAAAATAAAGGATTATGATTTTTATTAAATGTTTCTCTATTTTTTATTTGGTATGGTAAATAAAGATGGTTTTATAGATATCAAACAACCAAAATGGTTAAAAACTTAAATCCAAGATTAAAAACCAAGCCTATAATAACCACAATATGAGAAAGTCTTAAACTTAGCAACAAAAAGAAAAACTAACAACATGTATAGATAACACATAAAACAACAATACTAAGTAGAATTAGAAATATCGTAAGAGATAATATTGGCATTAGTAGCCTCATGTTTTGAATATTTGCTTCATTCCTTTTGTATTTACTTATACATTCTACCCCTCATGTGTTTGGAAGGACCTTTAATAGAGCTTTATATTATCTTATTTTGGGCATAACAGGGGTTCCCTTTGGGTTTAGGGGTGGTTTAGAGGTTATTAATGTCTTTTTAAACCTCCACCAATTTAATAGTCTTGTCCTGCATTATGACCTCCATCATCAGACTAAGACTAGATCATTTTTGAAGGCAATACTTTTGGCTTTTACGTGGTTCCAATCTTTTATGAGGCCTGACATTAAAATCCCTACATTTTCTAGCTTGTCCAAGAAGACACCTAATTACCTATTGTGTTTCCCAATATAATTCTCCAAAGTAATATTTACACCACCCTTTAGGCTAGTTTATACCTTCCCTAGGTTATCAAAGGATTTGAGTTTTTTAATATAGAGTCAAGGATGGGGCTAATGCTCATTTAAAGGGGGTCTTATCTAGACTGATGGTGGGGATAAATATTAGGGGTGGGGGATCACGCCTTTTCTAAAGGGTTGAGATCTTAATCAAGAATTTCTTTAGTTGGGGGGATATTTTACCATAGAGGGGTTCACCCTTTTGAAACAGTAGGCAAAACAAGCTATGATGAATAATATCATTCTTATTACTAATCTAGTAGGCTAGGGTAGTACTCTTGAGATATTTAAGTATATAATAGGGTAAGTTGATTCTATATCCATAGAAATCGTTGATCAATAAGAAATGGTGTGAGAATATTAGTTATTTCTCTATTATTAATGAATGGTTTAGTAATTTTCATAATCTAGACATGGTTAATGTTTAAAATTAAAATGTTTAAAATGTTTAAGCAATGCACATCATGTGTCTCATATGTAATTATATGTGATTTTAAAATATCATTTTCGAGTGTTGTGAAATTGTAGTGAAGATCATTTAAATATGGATAAACTTTGAAAAAATCATTATCTCTAAGAGAGGGAAGACAAAATCACTATATATATATATATATATATATATATTTATATAATAGCTTTAATGGTTGATATAAAAACCAATACATATTAACCTTAAAATTAAATAATTTAATCATGAATTTTATCATGTTAAACTTGATAGATAATTCAAATAATCTCAAAGGTAGAAAATAATTTACTAGTAAAATTCATGATAAGAAATCCTCTTAAAATATAATCTAATAATGCATGAAACCACTAGGTAAGTTATGAAACCAATCTAAGGCATAAAAAGTCAAGCTTATTTTATAAATTTTAAATAATAGTGTATCATGATATACATGGTTTATGGGAGGATCATATAAATTATTAAGGTATAGATAGGGTTATCCATGGCCATTGAGTAAATAAATCTTAAAAAATTCAAAACCTCATGGAAAAGGAGAGTTCACAAAATTACAAGCTATGGTATTAAATAATATAGAATTATAATCAACCCTAAAAATTTAATCAAAGGAGCTAAGAGACAAGATTTTAAATTTACATTATAATTAAATTATTGCATGAATCATAGTGACCATCTCAAAGATTATCACAACTAAACTATGAAGTGGATAATTCAAAGGATGAATCTCATCATTATTCAAAATCATAACAGTGATAAGAGGCATATAGTTAGAGAGATAAAGAGAATAATAAATATAAGGAATAAGACCATCATTTAAAACATAAGCATGATTGGAACTACTTAATTAATTTATCAAATTCATAATTTTATTAAATTAATACATATATTAAACTCAAATTTATTATTAAATTTAGTAGATTCATATTTTTTTCATCGAATTTAAGATCAATGACACAATCATATAAAGTAAACATATTCCCTTTCATAAAAATGTATCACCTACATTTAAATAATCCATATTACAAAGTAGAAAAAATGAGAAAGATACTATGAAAATGTAAAACCTAGGATTCAATAATAATATACAATAAAAAGTGAACAATAAAAGGAAGCCCTAAAAATAATATGTGATATAATCAAACCCTAAAAGGTGTAGGAGAAGGAAACTATAAAGGCTATGTTTTCTATAAGACTGGTTCACAAAAATGTTTTATGGTAAAGGGGTTTAGTTTTTAACAGTACTACACTAAAACATCAAATAAGGTACAAACAAAATATGATATAAATAATTAAATAAATGAAATTTTATTAAATGGAAATCAATGAAAGTACCATGATATGTAGGAAATTGATAAAGGAGGTTGATATATAAAAATTTAATTTATTACTCACATGTACTTTGGTGGTGATTGAAATTAATTAGAAACATGAATTGAAAGAGTGTATAAGTGAATACAAAAATATGGAATATATTTTATGATGTGAGAAAAATTATATGGTTCCAATAGAGGTATATTGATATCATTCTACTCTAATAGCGGTTTTGTATCCAAATAATTGTATTTGGATACTAATGTTTTAAGAATAGGTCAGATTAGTTTGAATTTTTTTGAAACCCTTTGTCATCATCTACTTGAAAAAAACCCATCATATATTATGAAATTCATGCATGAAACTACCAAAATCTATTATCTTTTTATCAAGCCTTAATCCACTCTAATAGACCTTATGTTGACCACCAATGTCAACCCATATAGGTAAATACTTGATTTTCATGTCTTGATATCCCTATTAATATCTTTGTCAATATTTATGAGGTCCTTAAATAGCCTTTACAAAGTCACATTATCAAATTTTAAGGTTACTTTGGAGAAATTGAGGTAATGGCTGTTCTTGTCTTACATTAGCCTAGTCATGTCATGGTGAGAAAAAGTTGAGTCCAAAAAGTGTCATAGGTTTTTAGGTGTATCTGAAATTCATTTCGTGTCTTAATCACTTTGTATAAACATTTCACATGTATTTAGAAAGTTTAAGGTTCTTTTTTGAACTGAAAGGTAAGTTTTATGAAGAGAAAAGGTGATTTTGAACTAAGTTTCATGTATTAAAAATCTTTCCAAGTGAATATCCATGTAAATACATTTATACAAGTTCTTAAGGAGTTATCTAACTTCCATGTATATCAGAGATGTCAAACGACTTTAGTTTTGTAGGAAATCACTCTAAAAGTGTAGTTTAAGCACTTGTATGGACCAAGAAAGATACACTTCCAAGTGAAAACGTTTTATAGGTGAATATTTAGATTCCATAGGTAATATCTATGTTTGGTTTGTATTTTTAGGTATTAACAGTGTAAACCTTACTTCAAAACCTCCATCACCCTCTTCACAAGCTAGTAAGGTTCAACTTCAAGTGCTCATTCTTTATAGTATGGTGAGAGTCAAGGTCTAATATTTTTTACAAAGTAAGGGGTCTTAATTATACTTATATTCATGTAAATATTCATCATATTGGTGTCATGAAATTTTTAAACAATCAAAAAGACTCTAGGGTGGTCTAAAACTACTAGTCAACCCTATAAGATCACTATTTATCTGCAAAATGGAAGTTTGAATATGGTTTAATTCATGATATAAATTTAATAGGATATAGGGTAACTATTTATACATATTAAATGATTTTAAAATCCCTAATTGGCACATGTGGGCTCAGTTTGGCAAGAAATTTTTTCTTTTGCATAGTTTGTAAGGTGGATGTCATGGTTTCTTATTCATTATAGGGTTTTCAACATTTTAGTGGATTAAGTTAAGGTTCATCATTATTATTTAACTCTTATAAATTCAATTCTAGGTCCATAAATGTCTCCATTGTCTACTCCAACACGACCTTCTCTAAACATGTAATAGTTTTGGTTTAAGACTGTCATGGGTTTGCCTATAAAAAAATGGTTTGAAGGGGATTATATTTCTTTAATAGGGTTTTATTGGAGTATTTAACATAATAATAAGTCTATTAATGTAATGGATAGATGTGCTTAGGAGGTAAGATGTCAAAAGTTGTATCATTCAAGGCCTATAATATAAGAATGCAGACCTATAAGTTTTGAGACTTATGGTCTACATTTTGAGAAAAATTGAGTTAAATGTACATCAATTATAAGTTTTAAACCTAAATTAGGAGTTTATTATATTTTATTTACACATACAATAGGTTTAGGACTTATGAATATGTGCGTCTTCAAAACCTAATACTCAAGACCTTCTATAACACCTAAAGGTAGAGTTTGGCAAGACTTAGACAATTTAAGCATTTAAGTCAACATGAAATGTATTAAGATATACATGTGAAGTTTTAGGATAAAACTATATTAAAATAGATTCCAAAATCCCATAATACTCTTAGTGAATGATCAAATACATTGATGAAAGTAAAATTGAATAGGATTGTTATAGGCAAAATATGAGAGAAGAATATATATAGTCAAGATGAGGACATAAAGTATTAGATAAGTTATGAGTTTTTAAAATGAGACATAAATACATAAACACTGTAAAAACTTAATTTAATTGTTAATAATTTTGTGATTGAGATCTTAAAACTCTAAAATGTCAATAAACCATGATCACTACTTACATGCTTGCCTTGTTAAGAAAGATGCCTATTTAGTTTGAAAGACTAGAGGTTTAAGGTAGAATAAAATTTATTTAATTTTTTTTATTATGGTAAAATTATCCTAAATTAACTCTATATATAATATAAACATGAATTTTTTTTGGAAGTCTATTTTTTAATTGTTAAGTATAAACCAAACACATAGTCCTGTGTATCTATGTACCTTATGATGAAGATTGGTTGTGAGAGTAAGATAGAGATATAAAGGACATAAAAATGTGATTAATAATTAAATAATACATTAATTATGTATTATAATATTTAAATTATTAGGATAGAGAGCCCTTGGATTATAATAACCTATAGTTGACTGAGAAGGAAAATTTATGCTTAATAGGCTTCATTGAACATTCACAAGCACAAAATCCTATGTGGATAAAACTATGAAGGGAAAGATTTATAAGGATGAGTTTATAACTTATATAAATTTTAATATGTGTACATAATTATATTAAACTATATATGAGGTTTTATATCTTGCAATAGTGAGGAAATAATAAAGCACAATTACCTAGGGTCTCTTGTATTAGTTGTCTTGAGAATGCTAGTTTGAGTAGATGGTGGTCTAAAGAGGAAATATGATAATATGACCATTTAAATAGATAAAAATTTA
Organism: Torreya grandis; assembly: GCA_037957365.1. Lineage (NCBI taxonomy): Eukaryota > Viridiplantae > Streptophyta > Pinopsida > Cupressales > Taxaceae > Torreya > Torreya grandis. The sequence continues at coordinate 1,036,220 of JARHVA010004636.1, read as the reverse complement.
ATATATATATAAATCATATACTATTTTTAAATCAAAACAAAACATTTTTTCTTCTTCTTTAGACCTCATCTCTCTTTAGACCTCACAAATGTAGTCTTTCCACCCGAGAGACTCTCAAACTTGCTCAGATATTTCATGAGAATATACATAGTGTCCAAATATATTATAATTTATTATTAGGTTATATTTAATAGTAATTCATGGAATTAATGTTTCCATATAGGGTCTATAATGTATGAATCATCCTTAAGACTCTATAGCACTCATAGGTTTTCTAGAAGACTAGTTTTTACCTGATCCAAGAAAATACATCTCAAATGCATTAAAATGATTTATTTTACAATATAATGAATTTTATTAAATTAAAAAATAAATTTATAACCATTTAAAAAAATTGGCATGTGTAGGTGCAAAAATGTATGGAATATGTCTAAATGCTTGGTTGTAGACTCTTTTGTAAAGAAATAAGGTGTAAATTGGCTTCTAAAGCAAATTTATAGTATTAACAAGACCTAAAAGAGGTCACAAAATCCTCCACACACCTATTTATGTGTCATAAAATGATATATAACTCATCCAAGTCATCAAGTTGGATAAAAAGTTGAGAATACACTAGTTTACAAGCTAAGAGGACTATATGCAAGCCTAAAGAGTACTTTAAGAAACCTATGCTTAATTTATTGAATTGTGATAAGGTTTTAAGACATCAAAATATAATTTACAAGCACTATAACCTGAAAATGTTTATAAAAATCACTCTGATTACCTCTTAAGCATGCATAAACGCATAGACTAGGGTTTTTACCATTTCATGGTTTAGATCAAGAGCTAAAAATTGACATGGAGAATGGTATTGGCATGGGTAAAATGAATAAAATTTTTATTTGAGGTTTCACATGTGTGGGAGGCATTTGAATCCAAAACTCAATTTTTAGGCCTAAAGGGATAATAAAGACCTAATTAGAGAGAGAGAAAATGGGTTAGAAAGTGTAATTTTAATTAGTTTTAAGTCCTAAAACATGACATTAAGATGTAAGGGGATAATGGATCCTATAAAATATCTATATTTTCCTAGATCCATTTGTAAATTCTTTTACATAATGATGTTTGCATCATTTCAGGGCTATAAGGAATTGGGTGCTAGTGAGAGCTTTTGGTCCAAGGTGAAGTCTTGAAGAGAGTTTAAGACTTTTGAATGAGTTTTTTTAATGTATGTAAGATATTAATATGAATTTCATGGAGAATAATTATAGTTATTAAGTTAAATTCAAGATTTGAGCCATTTGGACAAGAAATGCCAAGTGAGAAAAAAGAGGTTTCAAGACATCTACGGAGTTACTTGATTATTTACACTAAGATGTCATCTTGGATAAATCCTAAGTAGATGAAAGGTTTAAAATATTAGATAAAGATATAATTTAAAAATGACTTGATGGTCAAGAGTTTAATTTGTCCATCACAAGCTAAGATAAAGGAAAAGTTTCATGAGGAAGATTAAGGTGTCAAGTAACAAGAAAGAACTCCACACCACATGGGAGAGAAATCATATTCAAAAGAGGAACACATACCCATTAAAGACTTGTTTAGATAATTTTTAACTCATAATCTATTATAACTCCATTTTGGACACTTGTCACCTCTCTCTCCTATGACCTTATTTCTCTCTTTTCTCATTTTTTTTATATATTCAACCTTGATAGGATATGTTTGCATCCTCCACCTAGGTATAGAGAATCCCTACCCATTTTAAAGCCTTTGATAAATGAGAAAATTATATTTTACCTCCTCATTAAAATAGTTTCAATGTGTGTGTATGACTAGTTGATCTTATCAAGTGATTATCTTTGATTCATCAGTATGTTGTCCTTGTCTAGAATTCATTTTTAGTTTAAAATCCATTTTGTAGGTCTTGTGAAGTGTGAAGGTTGAGTGAGTTATCTTTTTAGTAGTGTCATTTTAAGACCTATTTACTAATCCTCCTATCCCAAATATAATTAAATACCTCTATAATGAAGTGTTTATGTAGAGAGGCAAATTAGGAATAGTGTTTTTACATATTAGTCTTATGATTGAAGTGAAAATGCATTGGGTTGGTAATGGTCAAGTATATTTGGTGCATCACCTCCATTATATTAGGTTTCTCTATCTTTTCCTAGAAATTTTATATATTATTTTGTGAGCCTAAGTGATTCATCAAGGGGAGATATCCCTTTAACTTAGATATTTAATCCAATATTAGGCCTTCCATAACCTAGGATTGTTTCCATGTTATTCTAAATTTGGAAGGCTTGAAATACTTTCTAAGGGTGAAAATTTGGTTGATAACAATTTTGGCATGCCTAGTACGACTAAGTTCAAAATTAGTGGAAGGATTATTGATGTTGTTCTTATACATATTAGCCTTTAGAGGCATTCAAAACATCAATGGTGATTATATGAATAATATGTTGGTTCTAGCAGCCTAGTCACTTTGTTCAAAGTAAGTTATATCTTCAATTAACTATCTTGATGAAGTTGTTATGGATGAGTTTGAAGTAAATTTAAGTTTAATTGATGTTAATGAGGTATCTCAAGCCTATGGTATTCCCTATTATCCTCACTATGAGCCTTATCATCCTTGATATGATCCTTATCAACCTTATCATGAGTCATATCAGTCATATGATTAGCCTACAATCCCCCTACATGAAAATGATGTTGTATATGATTAACATTCTTAATACAATGTTGTCCCTAGACAATATCCACTTTTAAAATCATTTCATTTCATGTTTCATGCAAACTTTCTTGGGATACAAAAAGTATATGATAGGCCTTAACACACAAAGGGAGTATGTTCAAAATTTCCCTAGTCATATCATTCATAATGTGAGAGGCTCATTTAAACTAATAAAATAATAATGGACACTTATTACAAGAAAATTTTGGCAAAGCCTCTCAAGTGAGATGATTGATGTAAGTGGTTTAGTTCAAAGCATAGAGGATAAGCTAAAAATTCATGAAGAATAATAGTTTCAATACTCTCAAACCTCATATTTGTTACCATTATTCTCCAAGAGACCATTTAAAGTAAAATTATAAGTGTTATAATTCCTTCACATACCTCTTAAAGTTTCCATTCTTGTAAATCACTCTAATAAAACTTTCAAAATAAGGAGATTGTTGTTGAGTAGCCTACTATTAAGAACTAATATTTTAATTCTATTCCTCAAGAACCCCTCCAAAAGTCTTTCAAGACTCCAAGTTATAATCAAATGGTGAAATAATGGACTAATCAAATTGATAAAAGCATATATTAGGGATTTTAAGCCAAGGAAGAATTTGAACCTATGCAAGTCCCTCCCATCCCTCCTTAAGAGCCCTCTTGTATCCCATATCATAATTTTATTTCTCCTTATCCTCACGAGTCAATAACCACCTTAAACAAAATATATTCCAAGAGAGTATAGAAATAAAATTGAAGATTTATAATTGAAAATGAATAAATTTGAATCAAGCCAAGACTTAGTGTTTAAAATTAAAGAAAACTTTGTGCCTATTTATTCTCTTATTCCCTCTCCTCAAGAACCTAAATATTTTCCATCTTGTAGCTCAATCCAATAAGGATTTAAATATATGAAATAATTAATATTTTATAAGCTTCAAAATCAAGTTACATATATTAAGAAGTCTATGATAAATATGAAATGGTTGTTTAGAAGGATGAGGCACTCATATCCTAACTAAACGTGCTCTCTCTTCAATAAGTATTTCAAGAATCCACCATCAGCAAGGTTTCAACTTATAATAATGTTCCCTCCATTCCAAAGTATATTCATGAACAACCTACCATGTTTAATACCCCTTCTAAAACTCATGATTATTTCCATCACCCTCCCACCATATCCCTTCTTGAGGAAGAATTTATCTTATGGGAGGCAAGTGAAGAAGATCAAGTTGTATTTTTAGCTGATGAATATTCTTCAAGTGAGCTTGATGATGATGTTTTCATTGGTACTCCACTTGGGGAGGAAAGAATAATTTTAGTTCTTAAAAATTAAGTGAAAGAAGATATTAAAATTAAAGGACATCTCAATTAAACAAGGTGAGAACTTAAATGAATGTGACATGGCTTAAAATGATCAAGAATGTGAGATTGAAGAAATAATACATGCTAAAGTCTTAGATGATGTTTGAATGGCTCCAAATGAGAAAGATATCATAGAATAAGTTGAAATAGAGGGTAAACGAAATTTTGGTTTGTTTCAAGAGCTTTCTCTTGGTGTGATTTAACATGAAAATGAGTTCATTCAAGGATATTTGAAGGACATGTGGTAGACCTATTTGTACATGTTCAAAGAATATGAATTTTTTGAAAAGTAATCACCTTTAGGAAAATAATATCAAGTTGATGACAAGGAATGCAAATACCTTTGTTAGCCAATATGTCATGAAGATCATCACCAATAGTTTCAAATCCATGATAAATAAATATATGATGAAGTCATTCTTCAAGACAAGAAAGAAACTGGATTAGAAAAAATGATAGAGGATAAGGATATTGATGCTTTCATAGACCAATAGGACCTATGTCATAGTTATTTGGAAGTTTTTAATGAATTTGAGTCTCTTAAAGGGTCTATATCTCTTAATAGATAGATTGAAGATGTTCTTGATGTTGCCTCCCTTATTTAAGGTTAATGTGAAAATCTCCAAGGTACCAAGTTTGAGGCTTCCCATATAAACCAAGAATTATTCATGATTAAGTTGAATTTAAACATAAATAAACATCATGAGAAATATCTTGAAGCACAATATGATTTCATCTCCATAGGTGACTAGTTTTCTACGGTTGATTCACTTGAGAGCACGCCAAGAGGATTTGCATTAAAAAGGAGGGTGAAAAAAATAAAAGAGAGGTCCAAGAGGAATATCAAATTATGATCTTATTCACCTCATAGAGAAAATTATATCACAAGTTTCACCTTTGACACTAGAGGAATAAGTTATTTTCAGGTCAGTTGTATATACTAGTTGCTTTCTTTTTTGTTGTGTTCCCTAAGTTCCTAACTAACACATGTATGTGTCTTGTTTAATTATTCTATGTGTGTTTTACTTGTTTTGTGTGTGTTTTTAATTTAATCATATTTTTTTGTCTTGTTCAAGGTCTAATTAGGTATGATTTTGAGTACAACTGACTCTATTTCCCAATGGAAGGATAATGTTATTGGTCTAGTAAACATTATAGGCATGCTACCCCTATGAATCACTAATTTATTGACCATTTTTTATCCCCAAGGTAAAAATTTCAACCTATATAGGTAAAAAAATTCTTTTCATGTATTTATAGCCTTGTTCATAGTTTTTTCATTCTTTATGGCATCCTCAAATAGACTTTCCAAAACCTTATTAGTAGATTTTAAGGTTATTTTTGAGAAATTAAGGTAATGGTTATTCTTTTCTTAGATAATACTAGTCATGTCATGGTGAGAATAAGATGATTTCAATAATTTTCATATATTTTTAGGTGTATCTAAAAGTCATTTCATGCCCTAATCATCTTGTATAAACATTTCACATGTATTTAGAAAGTTTAAGGTTTTATTGTGAAGTTTATGGTAAGTATTTTGAAGATAAAATGTGATTTTTAACTAAATTCCATGTATTAAAAATAAAAACAAGTGAATATCCATGAAAATACATTTGTATGAATTCTTAGATGAGTTTTCCAACTACCATGTACATCAGATATGTTAGATCACTTTAGTTTTGTAAGAAATCACTCTAAAAAGGAAGTTAAAGAACTTGTATAGACCAAGAAAGATCCACTTCCAAGTGGAATTATTTTATAAGGGAATATTAATTTTATATAAGTCATATCTATGCTTGTAGGTATAGGTCTTAGGATTACAAATTTTTCTTCAGAACATTCATCACCCTTTTCATAAACTAGTAAAGGTCAACTTCAAGTGATCATTCCATAAAGTATGGTAAGATTTTTTCCAAATTAGGGGGTCCTACTGAGATTTATATTCATGTAAATATTCATCATATTGGTGGAATGATCTTTATGAACTATCACTAAGACTTCATGGTGGTCTAAAACTACTAGTCAACCCTATGAGCTCATTATTTCTCCTTGAAATGGTGGTTTGAATATGGTTAAATTAATGACATCAATTTAATATGATATATAGGACCTATTTAATCATATTTACTTCTTTTATAATACATACTTGGCATGTGTGGGCTTAGTTTGGAAATAAATATCTTCTTTTACATAATTTACAAGGTGATTGTCATGGTTTATTATTTGTTACAAGGTTTTAAAATTTTTAATGGGTAAAATTAATGTTTATAATCATGTATTAACTCTTATAAATGCAATCACAGGTTCATCAATGTCTCCATTTCCTACTCCCACACCACCTTCTCCACACAAAATATAACTGTCTTGGTTTGAGACTATCATGGGTCTACTTATACAAAAATGGTTTGAAGGGGATTATATTACATCATCAATGTTGTGTGGGATCATTAAAAATCATAATAAGTGTAATAAGTAAATTTATAGATGTTCTCACGAGGCAAGAGGTAAAAATTTGTATGATTCATGGCCTATATAGGTCTGCAAACATGTAGGTCTACATTTTAAGATAAATTGAGTTAAACATGCATAAAGTCTGAGTTGAAAATATAAATTATGAAGGGGGTATAGTGTCTATACACATATAAGAGTTTCATGAATTACGAATAGGTTTTATTCAAAACATATTACTCAAGACCCTCAATAACACCTACATGCAATGTTTGGCAAGATTTAAATAGTTTAAGGCTTTAAGTCATCATGGAAGGTCTTAATATATTAATGTGAAGTTTGAAGATAAAATTAAATACATTAAAATAAATTATAAACTCCCATAATACTCTTATTTTATGATCAAATACATTAATGTAAGTGAAATTAAATAGGCCTATTATAGGCAGAACATGAGAGAAGAATATATATATGGTCAAGCTAAGCACATGAAGTCTTAGAGAAGTTAATATTTTTCAAAATAAGACATAAATATCTCAAAACTATAACAAGGTAATTATATTTATCAATTTTTTTATTGAGATCTTAAAGTTCAAAATATCAATAAACCGCAATCGTTACGTACAGGGTAGCCTTGTCAAGAAAGGTTCCTATTTGGTTTAAAAGACTAGAGGTCTAAGGGAGAAGGAAATGTATTTTATTTATTTATGTTAACATGATGCTACATGAACTCCAAATATAATGGAAACATGACAATTTTTTGGAAGTCTAGTTTTAAGCCATTAAGCATAACCAAACACACAGTCATGTGTGTGTGTACACCTTGTCATGAAGGTTATTTGTGATGATATTAAGATAGAGATATACATGACATAAAAAATTTATGAATAATTTATTGAGACATTAATTATGGTTTATACTCTTATAATTCTTACGAGAGAGAGAACCCTTGTCTTATAGTAACCTATAGGTAATGGAGAATGAAAATTTAGGCTTATCGGGCTTGATTGAACATTCACAAACATACAAGTCTATGTGGTTAAAAATGTGAAGGAAAATATTTATAAGGATGATTTTAGAACTTATATACCTGATAATAGTTTTATATACTTCAAGGAAATAATATATTGAGTTTTATATCATACAACAGTGAGGAAATAATCAAGGATAGTTAGTTAGGGTTTCTTGTATTAGTTGGCTTGAGAACCCTAGTTTGAGTTGATGGTGGTTTGAAGATGAAATATTATAAGAGGAAAATTTATATAGATAAATATTTATTATATATAACTCTTATAGTTTTTTCAAATAAAAACCAGACACTGTTGCTTCTTATTTAGATCTCATCTCTCTCTAGACCTCATAAATGCAGTCTTTCCACTAAGAGACTCTCAAAATTGCTCAGATATTTCATGAGAAGCTACATTGTGTAAAAATATCTTAGGGTTTATTATTATGGTATATGTAATAAAAATTAATTTTATTAATTTTTCCATCTAGGGTTTGTACTGTATAAATCATCCTTAAGACTCTAGAGCATTCATAGGCTAACTAGAAGACTAGTTTTGACCTGATAGAATAAAAGGCCTCTAAAATGAATTAAAATGAATTTATTTGAAAATATAATGAACTTTATGACATATAAAATCTCCTAAACATTATTTGAATACATTGGTTAACATGTGTAGGTACATAATTGTATGGAATAGGTCTAAAGGCTTGGTTATATACTATTTTGTGAAGAAACTATGTGTAGATTGGATTCTAAACCAAATTTAGAGGATTAAAAATACTTTATATAAGTCCTAAAATCTTTAAAAAAACCTATTTAATTATAATAAAATGATATATAGGTTATCCAAGTCATCAAGTTGGCCAAGAAGGTGAAAATACACTAGTTTGCAAGCTAAGAGGCCTATATGTAGTCATAGAGAACACTTAAAGAAACCTTTCCTTAGTGGATTTAATTTTAATAAGGTGTTTAGGAACTCAAAAAATCATTTACAATCACTATAACCTAAAAATGCTTTGAAAAATAACTCCAAATTCCTCTTAAGCATGCACAAGCACCTAGACTAGGGTTTTGACCATTTCATGATTTACCAATTCATGTAGGGTCTTAAGAGCTGAAAATTGACATGGAGCATGGTATTTCAATGGTTAAATTTAATAAAACATTTCCTAGATGTTTCACATGTGTGGGTGGCTTATGGAGCCAAAACTCAGTTTGTAGGCCTAAAAGGTTGATAAAGACCTAATTAGAGAGAGAAAATGGGCTAGATAGTGTACTTCCACTTAGTTTCAATTCCTAAAATTTTACATGGAAATTTAAGCTAATATTGGGTCCTCATAAATATGTTTTATTTTCTTAGTACCATATGTAAATTATTATACACAAGTAGGTTTGCATGATTTCAAGACTATAAGGAATTGGGTACTAGTGAGCACTTTTGGTGCAAGTTAAAGTATTGAAGAGTTTGAAAACTCAAAATGAGTTGTTTTAGCTCTATTGTGATATTACTATTCCTTTCATGTAAAATATTTTTAGTCGTGAATACAAATTCAAGATTTGATCCATTCAGACAAGAAAGGCCTAGTGAGACAGATAGGTTTCAAGACACCTAAGGAGTTACTTGATGATTTCCATTGAGATGTTAGTTTGGACAGCTCCTAAGCAGATGAAAGGTGTAAAAGAGTATAGAAATTTTTTATTTAAACATGACTTTATGGTCAATATGTGAACTAAATTTTGAAATGCTAATAAATAAACTAATTATGAAATCTTAATCTAAGATAAATTCAAACTAAGATAGAGAAACAAACAAAGAACAAATTAAACACAAACTTATACTTCAAATATTAAAGTTTCCTCCATTATGATGTAAAATTTACTTTGTCTTCAAAAATTGGGTTTCTCACTCTTCTAATTCAAGGGAGAGTGGGTAGAATTTTTGCACAAAAAGAGTTTTTGTATGCTTTGATTCTCTTGGATTCACTTATGAATTGAATAGAACTTTGTTAGCATAAGTAAAAGATTTTTGAAAATTAATGTTTTCAAGCTTATTTATATTTTTTTGGAGGATCCAATAGTTGAGGATTATTTATATTTAATAAATGATCCAAATAATCAATGGTGGATAATGACTCCTAACCGTAATGATGAAGACCATTTCAAATGGTTGAAAGAATGTCATGTCCCCTTTTTAGTTGACATGTTTAGATTTGAGGATTAGCCTATTATACGACCTTCATAGGCTAATAGGATGGTTAGAGGGTCTTGATGGAGATTGGCTTGGCTTTGTTTAGCAAAAATTTTCCAGTTGGCTTTCGTTTGGGCTCGATCAGACATGTATTAAGGGAGATATTAATATTTGATTGATTTAATCAAATATTAATTATTTGGTCTAATTTTAATTAAGAGACCCTAAATCTAATTTAAGAAAACCCTAATTCTAATTCAAGAAACCCTAATTATGGAAATCATACCTTTTTTAGGGTATAAGGGTTTCTCATGGGAGGCCATTAGAATTATTCATTGATTCATTGATTATTGATATTGATTATTGCTAAGAATTCTTCTATGAAGACTGAGCCAAGGGTTCCAGGATTCCATTTGCATTGGAGAATATCCACTCTTCAGTGTGTGTGATTTAGAGGCTGTGAAATATCAGTTGATCTATTGCCGATTTGAGAGATAGCTTCATACAAAAGTTATCATAGAGGTTTACAGGTTTGGGAGATAACTTCACATAAAAGTTATCAGAGGGATTTCAGGTATTTATTTCTTTATGTTTTGATTTAATAAATTGTCCAAATAGAGATCTTGAAATCAGGGATCTAGAATACAGGCCATAGCATATTATCTTGCATTTGTATGGAATCCATACTAATTTATACAATTCCATACCATTCTACCACAGGCCAGACAGTGCCACAGGGGACACATGAACTAACATCAGCATCCCAGTGACCGACATCGACTGCCTAAAGACCGACATTGGCAGAGTAGTGACTCACAAAGACTGATGTCGGTAGTATATTGACTAACGATGGTGACTGTGTTGTTGACACAGTGACCTGAGAGCCATTCCAGATTTGCAAAAGATCAGGTTTTGAGATGATATTTGTATTACTTTACATGCATGCTAGAAATACATTATTGTAATCATTCTAAAGAATAATAAGAGCACTAATTTGTGAGGTAAGAGATTTACTATGGTTTATTTGTTTATTTGAATTTATCTTGCAAAATCATATCTTTATTCATGCAAAATATCAAATAGAAAAATATAGAGGAATAGTCAGAAAAATATCCAACTTCAGAATTGAAGGGAAAAAGGGGATATTACAGTGGTATCAGAGCTAAATTCTTGCCATCTTATTGGGTAGATCAGAGCTAAATTCTACCATCCTATTGGGTAGACTGAACATTGAATCACTGAGTTAATCATGGGTACTTCTGGTACTCAGACACAGTGGGACAAGGATATGAAGAAGTTGAAACAAAGTTTGAAGAGGTTAAATGAATTTTTTTTAGACCCTACATTCAAAGACAAATTAACACGGAGTATTGCATCCATTGTTAAAGGGTCCACAACACAAAGTCGAAAGCAAGGAGATAATAGGATTGCTACCAATAATCAGAGACCACCACTGACCCATTCTAGGATAGCTGATAGGCCTACATGGCCTACATTTGTTCAAGAGGAACCAGAGGCTCCAATAGAGGAGGCGGCAGGAGAGCCCCTATTTGTTGACACACTTATGGTAGCGAATAAGGAGTGGGAGTTATTATCACCTAAGGTTCAAAATAGGATTTATTTTGATCACTTTGTTAATATAAGGAGAGAGCACTACAGATCAGTTAGACAAGACAATAGCATGTCCCATGATTCTCATGAGATAGGAAATGGTGATGATGAGATAGTTTCAGCAGTAACATCTTTAGAGTTAGATGAGGATGAGTCTGATGCTAGCATTCAGAGTGTGGAGGTATACTCAGATGTTATTACATTGAGTGTTGTTGGTGAGTACATTCCTAAAGTTGTAGCTGAGGAACATGTTGTTGGAGCTAACACACATGTTCAGGATTAGGGAGTACCTGGTCCTAATGAGTTGGGTATACCAGTGGAGTCGAGTCTCCAGATTAATTCTTCTCACATCGATGATAGTGTGGTATAGTTGGTCATGCCACCTTTATAGAGGGATCAGTTATGGGATGGATTGGCACCATCTTTTGTAGATGGAATTGGTAGTTACAAGTTACACAGCCTGTAGTATCGACACATCCAGGGCAGTTGTGATTTTAGAGATTGGTTGAGTTGCATTTGCCAATTCGATTATGGATTCCTCTTGGTTATATTTTAGAGGATATTATAGGATCTTTCATTGATTTTCATTATTATAGATCATGACTACATTTGGGATCCAGGTGGATTGATTGGTTTATCATTCAGCGATTGCTTGAGGGCAAGCAATTTTAGGAGGGGCAGATTGTCATGTCCCCTTTTTAGTTGACATATTCAAAGTTGAGGATTAGCCTATTATATGACCTTCATAGATTGATAGGATGGTTAGAGGGTCTTGATGGAGATTGGCTTGGCTTTGTTTAGCATAATTTTTCTAGTTGGATTTTGTTTGGGCTCGATCAGACATGTATTAAGGGAGATATTAATATTTGATTGATTTAATCAAATATTAATTATTTGGTCTAATTTTAATTAAGAGACCCTAACTCTAATTTAATAAAACCCTAATTCTAATTTAAGAAACCCTAATTAGGGCAAGCATACCTTTTTGAGGGTATAAGGGTTTCTCATGGGAGGCCATTAGAATTATTCATTGATTCATTGATTATTGATATTGATTGTTGCTAAGAATTCTTCTGTGAAGACTGAGCCAAGGGTTCTAAGATTCCATTTGCATTGGAGAAGATCCACTCTTCAGTGTGTGTGATTTAGAGGCTATGAAATATCAGCTGATCTATTGCCGATTTGAGAGATAGCTTCATACAGAAGTTATCACAGAGGTTTACAGGTTTGGGAGATAACTTCACATAGAAGTTATCACAGGGATTTTAGGTATTTATTTCTTTATGTTTTGATTTAATAAATTGTCTAGATAGAGATCTTGAGATTAGGGATCCAGAATAGAGGCTACAACATATTATCTTACTTTTATATGGAATCTGTATTGATCCATACAATTCTGTACCATTTTGCCATAGGCCAGACAACGCCACTGGGGACATAGGAACCGACATTGGCATCCTAGTGATCGACATCGACCACCTAAAGACTAACATTGGTAGAGCAGTGACCGACAGAGACCGACATCGGTAGTATATTGACCGATGATGGTGACTGTGTTGTTGACACAACGACTCGAGAGCTATTCTAGATTTGCAAAAGATCAGGTTTTGAGATGATATTTGTATTACTTAACATGCATGCCAGAGATACATTATTGTAATCATTTTGAAGAATAATAAGAGCCCTAATTTGTGAGTTAAGATATTTACTATGGTTTATTTGTTTATTTGAATTTATCTTGTGAAATCGTATCTTTATTCATGCAAAATATAAAAAAGCAAAATACAAAGGAATAGTCAGAAAAATATCCAGCTTCAGAATTGAAGGGAAAAAGGGGATATTACAGTGGTATCAAAGCTTTTGTCTTGCTATATTCCCTATTGTAAAAGGGATATTATAGTGGTATCAGAGCTTTTGTCTTGCTATATTCCCTATTGTATAAGGGATATTACAATGGTATCAGAGCTTTTGTCTTGCTATATTCCCTATTATACAGGGGATATTACAAAGAAGCATGGGATTGGTTAGCTAAGTTAATAGGAATAAGTTAAACTTATTGAAAAATTAGTATATTACTCAAAAGAGTTTGAGAAATTTGTGGATTTGGTTGGGATTAGTCAAAACTTGAGGGAGAATATGGTGGAAGATGGTGAATGAGGTGTAAAATCTAGATTTTATATTTAAAATAAGGATTTAAAATGTGCATAATTGACTAATTTGACTTATTTAGTTATTTAAATTTTGAGGGAGATGTGATGAATGATTTTAATAATAATTATTCAATGTATTTTAGGTTCATTTTGACATTAAATGTAATTTAGGTGTCTACAATCAAGAGTGTCATTTGTCCATCATAAGCTAAGACAAATGACAATTTTCATGAAGAAGTTCAAGGTGCCAAACAACAAGAAGGAACTCCATGCCACATGGAAGAGAAATAATCTTAAAAATAGGAATTTTTTCCCATTAAATACCCTTTGATATATTTTATAACTCCTTATTGATTGTAACTCCTTTTTGGACACTCATCTCCTCTTTATCCTACACCCTTATTTCTCTCTTCTATCACTTTATATATATATATATTTGGCCTTGATAGGCTATGTTTGTATCCTCCACCTATGTATGGTGAATCCATACACATTTTAAAGCCTTTTATCAAGGAGAAACTTTTGTTTTACCTCATCCTTTGACTGGTTTCAATGTGTGTGCATGACTAGTTAATCTTAAGTGATTAGATTTACTTCATTGGTATATTGTCCTTATCTATCATTATTATTTAGTTTGAAATCCATTTTTTTAGGTATTATAAAGTGTCTAAGTGAAGTGTGAATTTTAAGTGAGTTTTATTTTCATTAGTTTCATTTTAACACCTCTTTACTAGTCTTCCTAGCCCAAATATCTTTCACTACCTCCATAATGAAGTGATGATGTAGGTAGGTATATTAGAAGTAGTGTTTGTTACATGTTAGTATTATGGTTGAAGTGAAAATTCAGATTCTTGGTAGTGGTCAAGCATATTTGGTGCATCACCTCTGTTGGAGTAGGTTTATATCTCTTTTCTTACAAAGTTGGTAGAGTAGTATGTGAGCTTAAGTGATTCATCAAAGGGAGATACCCCTTAGACATAGAGATTAAATACAATATTAGGCCACCCACATCCTAGGATTGTCTCCATGTTATTACAAATTTGAAATTATTAAACTACATTCCAAGGGTGAAACTATGGTTGATAAAACCCTACAAAGAAATAAAATAATTGGTATTGTGATGAGGGGATTGCCTTAGTTAGACCCATATTCAATTACAATTTAGAAATAAAAATGCATGTAATTCAAAAAGGAATAAAATGTATATGAATATTCAATCCCTTATATCTATGTATGATATATAAGAACTAATTTGATTATATATTATCTTTCACTAGTTTTTATTTAAAAATAAGTATATAATAAAAACTCTTTAATATATCGAAATGCAATAAAAAAAGAGTGTAGAAAATCCTTAGATGTTATTATTTTAAGTATATGACTATGTGACATACTTTTTTGATGATAAATTATATATATATATATATACATATATATATATATATATATATATATATAGTGCGCGCGTGTGTGTGTGTGTGTGTGTGTGTCTATGCATGCGTGTGCATGTGCATGTGCATGTGTGTGTGTGTGTGTTTAAAAAATTAAAATTAAGGTTTTCTTGTATTATAAACTGATCTAAATTTTTAAAAAAATATATATATGACAAAAAATTTCTATCAAAGTAATGATAAATTTGACCCAAAGGCTAGTGGGGCCAAAAATCACATTGTTGAGTATCGAAACATTATTATATAAGTTCATAAAGTATTGGAGTAATATCATGCTAAAATGTGATAAAATTAGTAGTGAATATAGAATAATTGGAATCCCAAGAATCAAGTAGGATTTAGCAGAGATGAATTTATAATAATAAGAATAACAGATGGCCACATGGAAAAAAAATAAATTCACACAATGAGAGATGGTTAAAATGTCAAAAATAAAAATAAAAAGTCACAATAAGAGCTTAATTTGAAATATATATATATATATATATATATATATGTATGTATGTATGTATGTATATACACACACACACACATACATACATACATGCATAAAACTACACTAAGAACATTTAAATTACAATGCCTATACAAAAATTAGTTGTCTACATATATGTAAACATACATGATTCTAAAAGCTTGAGCTCAAGGTTATTAACTACATGATTTTTTAAAAATGGATAAATATTAAAATCCACTTTATATTTGAAACATGTTAGTAGATTATTGGTAAATATGATTTGAATCAACCTATATTGTAGTTGATAAATAGTTATATGTGTTAAGGTCTTAAATTATAATATGGGAATTATTTTTACATCAACATGCAATAAATCCACCCATAAAAAATTTGCAATTATATATATTAATATTTACCCTAATATAACAATGAAAATTAAATATAATTACGTTAAATAATATTATAGAATAATTTAAATGTACAAATATATTATTATGATTATAATACTAAATTGTTGCAATTACATAGATATCAAGAAGATGATAACAATGGTTACAAGTGTATAAAATAAAGCATAAAAAACTAAAAATAATTACAATGGAAAAAAACTATCAAATTTTGACCAAGAAATTGTAATCCTATATTTTCACTACAAGTACAGTAAAATCTGTTATTATAAAATTTAATATTATGTGAAAAAAATTTATGATCCCATTCCTATAATTTTTGGCTCGAGAAACCTCAGTCACTTTTTCATAATTATATACATATCTCTAAAAAAATTATTTATTTTCTTAAAACCCTAATAAACTCATAACACCTTACAAACCCTTAAAAATTGGTGGAATAATCTAGGGGCCCATTTTATACATCTTTTAATTTTGAGACCCCATTTTATATTTTTTTTTTGGAAAACAACACTTGATACATTTAAATAATAAATCATGGATGCAATCAATGATCCCTCTATTACATTTCACTAGTATGAACAAGTGGCACAATGCATTATAAGGCTAGGTGGATGGAATTGGGTGGATAATTTGGGTTATTATGTTGGCATGTTTTTCATGAAACAATGAGAAACCTAAATTTTCATGGATTATTTGAGATGCCTACACTCAAAATTTCAAGATGATATATGAACATGAATTATATCATTCTGAGTGTAATTTATAAACCATTTTTTTTAATGGTGACGTGTAAGTAGGTCAAATATATGAAATTAGACATGAATACATATAAATACTACATAAAAACAAAAATATATAAAAACATTAATGTAGTAAAAATAAATATGTATATTTATAAAAAGTAGAGTGTGCTTAACATCATAGTCATATTTTTATGAAATCTGGTGATGAAATGTGTAGTGTTTATCATGGCCAATGATGGATTTCATTAAAATCACTATAAAACTCAGATTATACTATGTTTGTGTAGATATAGACCTTAGGATCAAGAATCAAATCCATTTATAAACCTATATATATGTTTTCAAACTTTAACATAATAAAATCATACACGAATTATAACACATGCACATTATCATTCACACATTATAGTGTATATATGAAATAGTACATATGTTATATAGGGAATACATACTATATGATACTATTGACATGGTGCACATATATGGCTATGTTTAATCTAGGTTTCTCTAAAATTTTAAAGTTGCACATTTATCATGCATAGATTGAACTTTTTTTTGTCCTTGTTTAATTTTGATAGATCATTAATTTATTAAAGTTCATAAATTATTAATTTATGGTGATAAGTTATTATATAAAGTAATTTTGATTTAATTACACCTCAATTAATCTTATCTGAAGAAATTAAGGTTTATTTTGGATCAAATTGGTAATATTTGATCATAGATGGAGCAAATTAATCAATTGTTACAATCAACTTGATATGATTAGGAATAAATTGAAACTTATGCTCACATAATTGTGACTATAAGATATGATTTGGGGTTTAGTTGGCACAAATTAATTTACTAATTTAACCAATTAATTTATTGGTTCAATTTGGCATGTAATTTTATCTAGTTGGAGACCATTCAACCTAGTTGTAACTATATAGAATGCGATTTTTTACTCAATTATCCCTAATGTCTTCATTGATTGAAAAATTCATAAGTTTTTTTCGATTAAGGATAAAAATTAGTCTAGTTTGAGCCCTAAAAAATTTATTGTGACTATAAATTATGTAATTTAGGGATTAATTAGACTCAATTACATCATTTTAATTCAACCAATGAGTGGACATTATTTAAATGAGGGACAATTTTTAAAAAAAATTTGAGCCAAGTGAGCATATTTATGATAATAGGTGTGATTTAGGGATTAATTTCCCATAATTACATCACATATCAAGTGAAATAATATTTTGGTGTAACCAAATTGATGTGATTTAAAAAAATTGAGCCTTGTGTTCACTTAATTGTGACCATAGGGTGTGATTTTGGGCTCAATTAGACCCAATTGCATTAATTATTGAACTAATTCATCATTTGGATTAATCTAATGTGTAATTTGGGCCATTTGGAGACCCTTAAACCTAATTTTAAGGATAAAATATGTGATTTAGGGCATAATTTGGCATTGTTGTCTCGATTAATTAAACCAAACAATCGATTTAGCTAAATCATGAAGGAAACACACGCTAATTTGTGCCCCTAAAATTTTATTATGAATAGAATCTATGCCATTTGGTGGTAAATTATCCCTAATGGCATAATCAATTAAAATAATTAGTATTTATTGGTTCAATTAGTGACAAAATTAGATTTATCAGAGCCCCATGAATGTAATGACAACTATATTATGTGATTTTGGGATCAATTGCCCATAATTTCATGACATAAGGAGTGAATTAGTCAATTCATGAAATTAAATTGATGTGATTTTAGACAAATTAAGCCCAATATTCTCATAATTATGATTATAAGATGCAATTTCGGGCTCAAATATCCCTAATTTTATCATTTATTGAACTAATTAATCAATTGATCAAATACATGGTGTAATTTTAGTCAATTAGAGACCCTTTAACTTAATTGAAATGATATAAGATATGCAATGAAATTACTTAGAAGTTCACACAATAGATTATTATATCATAAAATCTATATCATAATATGTATATCCACAATAATAATTGATAGAAGGACAAAATTATATATACACACACACACACACACATATATACACATATATATATATATATACATATATATATATATATATACATATATATATATATACATATACATACATATATATATATATATGTATGTATGTATGTATATATATAGACATATATATATATGTATATGTATATATATATAAAGAGATATATATATATATATAAATATATATACATATATATATATATATATACATATAGATATATATATATACATATATATACATATAGATATATATATATACATATATATATACATATTTATACATATATACATATTACAATATATACATATATACATATATACATAAATGTATATACATATATATATACATATATATATGCACACATATATATACATACATATATATATACATACACACACACACACACACACACATATATATATATATATATATATATATATATATATATATATATATAGTTAAGCCACTTTGAGTGGGTGACCTCCATAATAAAGTAATAAAAGTAGAATTCACAATATGATGTTTAAATACTAAAAACTACCTCCTGTATATACTCTACTTATCCATGGTTATTGCATAGGTTGACCTTACTAAGAACACTTAGATTAAAAAACAAGATAATTTAGGAGGTATGTAAGCCATAAATCAACCACACATATCCCTAGACATTCCATAGGTTAATGGGGTAGCATGACACTCCCCTTCAAAATAACTTTGTACTCAATGTTGAATCAAAACAAGATGTTTATGCATGAATGCTTCATCCTCCCATTTTCATTTTTAGAATTTAGATTCATCCATTTGATCAAATACTACTTAATCTCTTTGGTCTACAGTTTCTTAGTGTGCATGTGAAGGATATATTTAGGCTCTAAAATGAATTGGAATTATTCATCCAATTAAATTAAATAAATATGAGTATAAAATATGTGTCTAATTACCTTATTTAGGTAAGATACATGGAATACTAGATGTATGTGAGCAAATAGTATAAATGTTGTCTTTTAGGCCATATTACCAATTTTATGTAAGATCGAAAAAGGGACATAATACTTAGGTAATAGTTTATTATCATTTTTATGTTTCTTTATATACATATACTTATATTTATTTAAACTTGCAAATACCCAATCACCTATGTGAAATTTTTAGTCACTATGTTGTTGATTCGCTTATTGCTTCATTGTATTGTCTCATTGCTAAATTATCTTGCAAACTAGTGAGTACCTCTTATTGATGGTGAATGTGTTCCTCAAAAAAAAAAAAAACATTGGGATGTACCTTAAAGTTTGTAGTTATATATGATGGTGATACCCATATAATTACATAGAGAGATACATTTTGGAAGAAGTGTGAAAATAAGTATTATACAACCATTTGATAAGTGATAGACAATGAACCCATTTGTTTTGTTTATCAATAATAAAATAATGAATATAAATTTATATACATTTGTTGACTACCTATGTTCATCCATCAGATTGATGATGATTTAAAAAATTATGATACAACTCAGTGCCTAATCTCATAAAACAATTTAGTCCAAAAAATTAATATTAAGTATATATCTATAGCTAAGCCACTTTAAGTGGGTGACCTCCATAATAAAGTAATAAAGGTAAAATTAACAATATGATGTTTAAATACTAAACACTACCTCCTATATATACTCTACTTATCCATGGTTATTCCATAGGTTGAACTTACTAAGAACACTAATATTAAAAATTAAGATAATTTAGGAGGTATGTAAGTCATAAATTAGCCACACATATCCCTAGACATGCCATAGGTTAATGGGGTAGCATGACACTCCCCTTAAGAATAAATTTGTCCTCAATGTTGAATAAAACCAAGATGTTCTTGCATGAATGCTTCATCCTCCCATTTTTATCTTTAGAATTTAGATTCATCCATTTGATCAAATACTACTTAATATCTTTGGTCTATAGTTTCTTGGTGTGCATGTGAAGGATATATTTAGGCTCTAAAATGAATTGGAATTATTCATACAATTAAATCAAATCAATATGTGTAAAAAAAAATGTGTCTAGTGACCTTCTTCAGGTAAGGTACATGGAATATTAGATGTATGTGAGTAAATAGTATAAATTTTGGCTTTTAGGCCATATTACCAATTTTATGTAATATTGAAAAAGGGACATAATACTTAGGTAATAGTTATTATCAAATTTTATGTTACTTTATATACATATACCTATATTTATATAGATTCACAAATACCCAATCACCTATGTGAAAATTTTAGTCACTATGTTGTTGATTCGCTTATTGCTTCATTGTATTATGTCTCATTGCTAAATTATCTTGCAAACTAGTGAGTACCTCTTATTGATGGTGAATGTGTTCCTCAAAAAAAAAAAAACATTGGGATGTACCTTAAAGTTTGTAGTTATATATGATGGTGATACCCATATAATTACATAGAGAGATACATTTTGGAAGAAGTGTGAAAATAAGTATTATACAACCATTTGATAAGTGATAGACAATGAACCCATTTGTTTTGTTTATCAATAATAAAATAATGAATATAAATTTATATACATTTGTTGACTACCTATGTTCATCCATCAGATTGATGATGATTTAAAAAATTATGATACAACTCAGTGCCTAATCTCATAAAACAATTTAGTCCAAAAAATTAATATTAAGTATATATCTATAGCTAAGCCACTTTAAGTGGGTGACCTCCATAATAAAGTAATAAAGGTAAAATTAACAATATGATGTTTAAATACTAAACACTACCTCCTATATATACTCTACTTATCCATGGTTATTCCATAGGTTGAACTTACTAAGAACACTAATATTAAAAATTAAGATAATTTAGGAGGTATGTAAGTCATAAATTAGCCACACATATCCCTAGACATGCCATAGGTTAATGGGGTAGCATGACACTCCCCTTAAGAATAAATTTGTCCTCAATGTTGAATAAAACCAAGATGTTCTTGAATGAATGCTTCATCCTCCCATTTTCATCTTTAGAATTTAGATTCATCCATTTGATCAAATACTACTTAATATCTTTGGTCTATAGTTTCTTGGTGTGCATGTGAAGGATATATTTAGGCTCTAAAATGAATTGGAATTATTCATACAATTAAATCAAATCAATATGTGTAAAAAAAATGTGTCTAGTGACCTTCTTCAGGTAAGGTACATGGAATATTAGATGTATGTGAGTAAATAGTATAAATTTTGGCTTTTAGGCCATATTACCAATTTTATGTAAGATTGAAAAAGGGACATAATACTTAGGTAATAGTTATTATCAAATTTTATGTTACTTTATATACATATACCTGTATTTATATAGATTCACAAATACCCAATCACCTATGTGAAAATTTTAGTCACTATGTTGTTGATTCACTTATTGCTTCATTATATTATGTGTAATTGCTAAATTATCTTGCAAACTAGTGAGTACCTCTTATTGATAGTGAATGTTTTCCTCAATAAATCAAACATTGGGATGTACCTTCATGTTTTTAGTTATATATGAGGTTGATACCCATATAATTACATAGAGAGATAAATTTTGGAAGAAGTGTGAAAATAAGTATTGTACAACCATTTGACAAGTGATAGACAGCAAACCCATTTGTTTTGTTTATCAATAATAAAATAATGAATATACCTTTATATACATTTTTTGACTACCCATGTTTATCCATCAAATTGAGTATGATATAAAAAATTATGATACAACTCGGTGCCTAATCACATTAAATAATTTAGTCCAAAAAATTACTATTAAGTATGAGATATCAATCACCTAAAATGATCTTTAGAGTACCATACAATTTGTAAAATATATTGTGAAAATAAAAGTATATTATATTGGTGACAACAGGTTGTAATAAGTAACAAAAATGATCATTCTTTGTGAGTCAATTCATAATTACCATGATAACATTTTCACCTCAAATAGTAGTAACCTAGAAATGAAATTCATGGAAACCTCCACCCAACTATGGCTAGGGATAGATAAATATTAAAAAATGCCTTGGGTCTTAATGGTTTAAAGTTTTTTATATTGACATAACATGAATTGAACCACATATTATTGACATCCCCCTTGATTCATTCCTGAAAAAATATTGCTTGATTCTGTGATATGTTTTTAAAAATCCTAAATGACCTCCTATTGGAGATGCATGAAATTTTTGAAGGATTTTATGTTTACTTATTATATATTATTTAAAAATAATATCCTATAATTTATTCACCTATTTATTTTTTTATTGAAATGATATTAATTATTATAAAAAATATTTGAGGCAATCATGATCAATATTTACCTGAAAGTGTCAGCCCATCAGATAAGGTCTCCATTCTCTAACTACGTGTAAAATGTCCATCACATATTTCTTTGAGATTTGATTGATCCCATTTTTATCCTTTATTTTTTTATTATAAAATTCAATTGACCTACCTTTTTTCATGATTATATAACCCATGCCATATCATAATACATTACATTCAATAACAAAAAATTTAGAAAAATTGGGGGTAGCCAAAACTAGAGTGCTGCACATAGCCATTTTCAGTTGTTTGAATTCCTTGGTAGCTATTTTAATCCACTATAAGGTGTATTTATTAAATAAATACATTAGTGTGGATATTATTCTACCATATTTTTTGACAAACCTATGATAATAACCTATTATCCCCATAAATCCCTAAAGGTTATTGAAGGTCCTGAGCACTTACCACTCCATCATTGCTTGGATATTTGTAGGCCAAACATTCACACCATGTGAAATAATATGACCTAATTACTCCACCTCTATAATTCCAAAATCACATTTGGAAGGTTTGGCATAAATTTTATGTTTTTCCAAATTCAAAATTACTTATTTCACATGCTTTAAATAGTCTTCCCAATATTTGTTGTAAATGAGGATGTCATTCTAAATACTAACACAAAATTTATAAAAACTAGCATAAAAAATATTCATAAAAATATAATATGTAAGTGGTCCATTTTTGAGACCAAAAGGCATGCATGAAAACTCATAATTTCCTTAGTGGGTTCAAAAAGCTAGTTTAGGTATGTCTTTTTTATGGATTTGAATATGATTATATGTAAAGTGAAGACATAATTTGGTAAAATAAGCATTACCATGTAATTCATCTAGTAAATAATTAATTATTGGAATATGAAACTTATCTTTGATGGTGTACTAGTTGATTTTTCTATAGTCTAGGCACATCATCCAAGTGTCATTTTTATACTACACCATAAACACTAGGGAGAAATATTCAATTTAGTTATGTCTAATAATTCCTATCTCCATCATCTCATGTACCATATTTTCATTTTCACTCTTATATGCATAGGGATAAATATAGGTTTTGATTTTGGATGGTGTACAACCTAAAAGTAGTATAATGGTATGATCATGCACTCTACTTCGTGGAAGTTCTTTTGGCATGGCACCAAAAAATTAAAAAAATGGTCATCCAATAGTAATTATAAATCATGATGTGTATAATCCTTGGTTGGATTAATTTATATGGAAATAATCATGCAAAAAATCATTCAAAACATGTTTTGCATCTTTTTCATTTGGTGAGAACTAACCAATTGTGGATATTTAGCCTATAAGCCACATAGTTCAAATTCCATACCTTTTGAATGAAAGTGTATGAAAAATTATTGAAAATTTATCTCAATTACACCTAAAATGGTGAGCCATTACACTCCAAAAACAATGTCATACCCACCCATGAGAATAACAAACATAGGAGAATCTAGTCTCCCATAGTAAGCTTGATAATATGACATTTTATAGAATAGTTGACTATCACCATCTAAAATAATGACCTAAACATTTTTATATAGGTAAATGAAATAATTAAAATGATTAACCAACTTAATATTTATGAATTTATGTTTAATCCTAATTCAATCAACATAGTCACCTTCTATTTCTAGAGGAAACCTACCACCTTAAGAGTTTGAGGAGTACTAATACTTGAAAGTGTATGATAGTTAATAGCAGGTTGATAATCCTTAGATTAATTATTGATTTATTCTAGACCTACACCTTAGTCATCATCATATTCTTGATCCTCATTTCTGCCTTTAGTTAAAAAAATATATTTATATAATATCTATCCTTTTTAAAAATTTCTATCACATCTAAAACATAACCCTTTTCATGTCTCTCTTTGACTTGTTGAAGTATCAATCTTATAGGATAAGGAAATGATGGGGATAAGAAAATGCATTCACAAGCATTAAAAAATGGTATTAATTTTACCATATACTTTTCATCTACCATGTGTATCATTGGTATGGCTTCAGATAATGAACTAGAACTAAACATACAAACCTCCATTTGGATGTTATCTCTGGGGCCATCCAAGAACAAGTCAATAAAATTTTCCTTGCTGATTTCATCCATACTAAGGAGAGATTATGGAATTGATGAATATAATCCTTCATATTACATGTTTCATGTAGTTTTATTATCTATCTAAAGTATTTTTATGATACATTATTGTAATAATGGATCTGCATCTCCTCAACAAATATAGACTAGGAAACCTAAAGGCCATTTTTTCTTTTTTTAACACAACCAACTATACCAAGTGAAATACTTAAGTTACAAATATAGAGAGGCCATGAACACATTTTTTCACATAGATTTTGATTTATATTAAATATATTATTTGATTTTATTGATCTAAGTGAGTGGATCCTTACCATCAAACTTGTGAAATTCCACTTTTAAAATAACTATTTTAGACTAGGATTGTATGTGTGGTTGTTTGAATTGAGAAAATTGAGTTGGAGTGATGGAGGATTATTTTGTGAAGGATGAGATATAATATTGAATAATTAACTAGTTATAATAATCAATTTATCCTTAAAAACATTCATGTCCACTCTTACCCCAATGATATCAATTTTGACCACATCAAGATCATCTTTTTACACCATGCTTTGTTGAAGTCAGTGAATGACCTCATAAAAAATTTATTAGAAGTTAAAAAATCAATGTCATCCTTGTGAGGAGTTTTTGGATTTTATTTCCCTTTCTTTCATCTATGAGTGTTAGGACCAACCATGCATAAACTCTAGGGTGGAGGGTTTTAGCCATGAAAAAAAGTGTATCAATAGATTGTACCATTGTGATCATCTAGCTACGATGAATTCAATGACTACTAATGTACTCCAAGGTGAAATTTTTTGGCCAAAAAAAGTGTACTAGAAAATTATACCATATAGATCATCTCACTAAGATGAATCTAGTGACTAATAAATTTCACAAGGATGAAACAAATCTAAACTTTTTAAATATTTTTTTTCTAAAAAAAACACTTTGAATAATCCTATAGTGATGGAAAAATTAAAAGTTTCTTTGATTTAAATTTATTTATTCAATACTTCCACTCAAAAATACCTATGAATCTAGATCTAAAAAAATTAATGACATAAAAACTTACCCAAATCAAAGCTATGATACTTCTTGTAATGACATTACTTAGATTTTAGCATAATAAAATATTATATCATAGAAATAGGATAAAAATATGTATATCCATAATAATAATTTATAGAAGAGAATAATGCTTAATAAATATAGTTGAGCCAATTTTAGGGGGAAACCTCCACAACAATACAATAAGATAATAATTCACAATATGAAGATCAATTACTAACTACTATCTCCTATATATATTGTACTTATCCATGATTATTCCATAGGCCAACCTTAATAAAACAAAGATAGATGTGGTGAGATAATATAAAAGGTATCTGATCCACAAGAAAATCACACATATTCTTAAACATTCCATAGGTTAAGGACATAATAGGTATTCAATGTTTTATCATGTTTTAGCTCAAGGGATAACACTGATTAGTGGAGGAGGTGATGCATAGTCAACATTTTAGATAGTGGTTATTATGGGATAGCAACTAGTGCTAATGTAGATAATGTTAATCTTATATCGAGCTAAACACATGAATAATATGGGATAAGTGGTATACTTTCAATATTATATATCCAATATATAATTACATGTTTAGGGAATGTAGTCCCAAACTCAATCATTACATATGTTCTTTCATGTTTACCATTAAATATCATATATGGAAAGCATTATACCTCACACATGGGGGATGAATTTGATATTCATGGTGTAGAGAGACTATATTTTTGTACTCTTATGTTTTATATATATTTATCATGATAACATATAATGTAAAACTAAGATAGACTCATGTACACACGCATATGTATATATACACAAATATATTATATATGTGTGTGTATGCATACATACATACATACAAACACATAACACATGTATATAATCGATGAGCTAATATATGTATGTATTATACACATGTGTGTGTATATGTCTCTCTCTCTCTCTCTCTCTCTCTCTATATATATATATATATATATATATATATATATATATATATATATACATATATATATATATAACAAAATAAAACAAAAAAAATGCCTATGTAATACATAAATACTAAGATAAAACATAATATATGTAAAAAATTATGATTAGAATCATCTAAATGACATCAAAATGTGACACAATTCTAATCATAATATGTGAAAATCAATTATTAAAAGAGATATCCAATGTAATAAAATGAGAAAGATAATCAAACAAGGATATATGAAAAATGTCTAGAAAATGTCATAAATGTAATATAAGTAAAGAAACTTAAATCAAACATAGGGTTAGATTAAAATGATCATAAATAATATCCAATGTAAAATGGGAAAAGACTCAAATAAAATAAGGATTTGTATAAAAATAAGAAATACTTGAATGAGTGAAAAATCAAAAGTAATGTTTGTGTTAGATCAAGATGTAGGAAAACACAACCATAAAAAGGCCTAGTTGTATTACTAAAAGTATTACAATGTGATTTAAAAATTAAAAAACAATAGAGACTATAATTTGAAACTAAAAGTCAAATTTGGAGCAAACTAATAGGAAATGGGAGTGTAGAGAAGAGGGATGTGCTATGTTAAAAGGGATATCCATTTAAGTGATATAGGTAAATATGTGATTGATATATAAAGATTCAAAGAACCACAGAGGTGATGTATTAACCGTTAGTAGAAATAAGACAATCTAATTAATTTGGTATGGGAGACAGATATCAACATCAAGGACCTAATTAACCCTACGTGGCAAGTTTAAAATTAGGATAAATATTTAAGTATATAGATCATCTCACAAGGATATATGGATGAAAAATAAAAATATCCCACTCTCCCAAAAAAATTCCATGCTCCTCATGACCCATTACAAATCTGTTAGTCTATTTCTAATATTGGGTACTTGTGTGGGAAAGTAGGTGACACTAGAATGTAAGAATATATAGAAAAATTATGATGTAATGAGACTTTTTACACAATTTAATAACATATCTCACCCCAATGGACCTCAACTCTATCATGAGTCCAATTATGGATTTTGATATTTGAATAGAATAGGAGATGTGCCAAACATATCACTTTTTTGGTGTGATCTAAGTTCTAATATATAATTTTAATTTTAACATTTCATTTCTTATGGTATGGATTTTAACTATTTGTATTTTTATATTTCCCTCCATAGTGATTTTTAAAAAAGTAAACATGGGTGATAAATATTACTAACATGAGATAATTTACACCTATCCATTAGAGAGGGGGACCTAAATACCAATATGTTTAATGGTTCCTAGACTTCCACCATAGAAGAGATTGAAATATTGAAATTGACTCAAGTGTGCTTCAAGTAAAAAGAGATGGAAATATGGGGATCTTGGAGGATACATCCATGTGAAAAAGTGATATAATTAATATATTTTAGTAACTGACCATAATAAGGGAGAGATTTTATTCAAAAGGGAATATAAAAAATAAGGGACATTAAAGTACACCATAATTTAATTAAAATCATGTAAAATAAACCCAAGTAAGAGAAATGCTATAAAAGGTGGTAATCAAGTAATTAGGAAATATATACTGGATTTGAAAGGATTTGACACAATGATTAATTAGATTAATCATACCAAAAGATCATTATTACCAAATAAATTCTAAATAATCACAAGGAAACTAATTTTAATTGAAAAAATGATACAATATATGAAAAATAAACCTAAAAGTTCTGCCTAAAATCCAAAAGGGAAATGAAGGATAATTATAAATCATTCCAAAAGAGGGAGAAAATAAAATGTTTTAAAATAAACCCAAAGATGATACCAAATATCCATAAAAATATGTAAGGTTGATTTTAAAGTGTGATTATATATATATATATATATATATATATATATATATTGAAATAATGAGCTTAAAAGTAAATATCATGATATAAGCAAGATACATACAATGAACATCACATATGGTAGAGATCAAAATATGAAATCAAAATATGTAAATAAATGTTATGTAAATGATATAATGAAATATCAATTCAAAATTATGTTAAATATCTCTACACACATCATCAATACAATTTTTCAAGTCTATTTATAACTAATATCTAACTCGCACCATGGTGTCTTCTACTTTTATAGAGTCATGCAAAGACTACCTTGAATATGAATAATAAGGAAAGGTATTAATGGTAGATTTAGGAGGATGTGGATCCTCTTGATGAGAATAACGTAATTGAGAAATATCTTAGAATGCTCATCAAGGAAAGCATAACTAAGATGGAACAGGTAACTTCAAGCATCTGTGCTGCTGCAGCTAATCTTGGAAAAAGAGCAAAGGAAGAAATAATATCATTAGAGGGTCCAAGTAAGAGGACCAAGCAGAGCTCGAGGAAGAAAGCCCTACAAGATGCTGCTACTTTGGCTACTATCTCCATGCAGGATACTGCAATGATTGGAAAGGAGGTTGTTAAGATGATCCTAGAATTGCAATAGAAGACTAGGGTCTTCTTTGTTGATTTTGTTCTTATTTAGATCCTTATTGCTGGATGTTTTAACTAGTTTTTGTTTTTGGTCTTGATACTTGGTTCTTAGTCTTAAACTTATTTTGAGTTTCTAGATCTCTGTAAAACCTGGGTACTTCTATTGGTTTAGGTTTATGGTTTTAGGTCCTTGTAAAACCTGCTTTTGATGTTGTTTTTTAGTAGGTTTTAGGAATGCTCTTCCTAGTGGATGTAATTGCTTTATCTTTTTTTATTTCTGTTAGAGGGTTTTGGGGTCCCTTCAAAACCTGCTTTTACCATAATCTAAAACATAATTGAGAAATAAAAGTAATAATCAATAAGGAATGAGGCACACATCCTTAAGTCAAATAGGTAGTTCTAGTTGTCAAAGAGGATTATTATATATCCCATTTGGACCATGTGAATTCTTATGGTAATATTCATGTGAGGGCCTTATAAAAAATATTTGAAATGTTATTGAAGGCATATAATTTTATCCATATGATTGTAGATGCTTAAATATGGATTTATATGTTAAACTAGTCTTTTACACATGAAAAATATATCTTAAATCTCTACCCTTTGATTTGACCTTATTTATAGCTAAAATGATTGCACTCTATACGTCATTAGGTATAATTAACTATTTATTAGTCCAACCCTAATTATTTTGATTATCTATATCACCTATAACCACAAAATGACTAAAACATGATATATATGCTTCATTTTCATTTCTATAACTTCAACAAATTTCTTCCATCCTAAATAATTATATTGAAGTTAGGATAGTAGTATTTATTCTACTATCCTTACTCCAACACAAGTGTCCTTACCCAAATAACTCAAATTTTAAAATATTTTGATGTGTATGGGTCAACATAATAATGTCATTAACCCTTATATGAGAATTATTTCAAAATAGATAGTATAAAACTAGAAATGATCAAACAAGCACCTATTCAATTTCAATCAATCAATTAAACAACTAATCCATTTTTCCCTATTCATTTCTATTTGCATATAAATCATAGGAGTAGTCATACTACAAGTTTAAAACATTTAAAAGACATCTCATTAGCCATATTTATTAATTTATAATATATATATATATATATATATATCTACATGAATTTTCATTTAGTATGTTTTACCATTGTATGCACACACTCCCACACATAGTGGATAAATACATAATTATGAGGCCATCCAAGGATTATTAACTATGTAGGTAGTGCTCATTGATACAAGTATATTT
Organism: Torreya grandis; assembly: GCA_037957365.1. Classification (NCBI taxonomy): domain Eukaryota; kingdom Viridiplantae; phylum Streptophyta; class Pinopsida; order Cupressales; family Taxaceae; genus Torreya; species Torreya grandis. Next base: position 1,005,420 of record JARHVA010004636.1, on the reverse strand, counting down.
GAGGTTAGCTAAACACCATCACTAACCCATTTTTTTACAAAGTAACCTAACCTAAGGTGGAAATATAGGGTTTGAGATATAAAAAATGATATAAATCCTATGTAAGAGATTCAAAGATATCAAAATAAAGTTGAAATAAGAAAATATCGATGTAGTCACATCTTGATATAGTAAACATTCTATACAAGATAATTATGTCAAGATTTAGATAGTAATGTTGAAAAAAGTGTCCATAGGGTGATGAAAGTGCTCAGGTAGCCATGAAGAATATTTCCATAATTTGATGACTATTCTTGAACATCATACATCATGTTTCCACACCTATACATCTTATATATATCTATGTATTGTTTCATAAGCTAAGGATTATTTATTCTTCATGATTATGTAATAAAAATACTATTTGGAATTATTATTTATATATTTAAAGTATTTTTGTTATTCAAAATTGAAATTATATATCATAAAGTGAATTATTTAATTGTATTGATTTTAAGTAATAAGTTATCTCACTCTTAAATAGCCTATTCCTCTTGACCCTTAATTTCCAAATAGAGTTAAACATTTGGTGAACCTAACCTCTAAGTCTTCCATGGAAATCTTAGCTTATTTTAGGGTTTTCAACCTTCTAAGGTATTTACTTATAATTTTTATTAAAATTTATTATATTATTTTAATGTAACCTAGACATATACCTATATTAGGTGATGTTTCTATTGAATATATTGATCCATCCCTTGGGTCATCTAAAATGTCTCAAGCTAATACCATGTCAAATTATCCTAATAATGAGAGTGAAAATAATGATAATGACCACATACTAAAAAAAGTATTATATAATATCTGTATATCATCATGATGATAATGAAACATATTAAGATAATTAAAATTAACAAGTAGATCATGGAAAAATTAAGTTTATTATATTATTTCATGAATGTATGTGAAATTAGTGAAGATTTCCATGAGATCCTCCATAGTATATTAGACATTAGAAAATATAAAAGCATATATTAACAACCATGTGAACCTATTGATCATGTTATTAGATATATGATATATCCCCATATTCATGTTTCTCACTCTTTTATCTCAACATTACATACTACATCTAGTGGGGGAATGGGTTATGTATTTAAACCATTTTTTCCAGGAATAAATATAACTATTGATACATCTTACATGAGAACAATTATTATTTCAACCCAATTAATAGTTTCAATTCCTATTTTAACACAATCATTTACATCCCCTTTGGTGACTTCTCAAAATTCAAACTTTAGTGGTCAAAATGTGCAAGATATTTAACAAACTATAAAAAATTTACAATCTAAAATTATCAACATTGAGTAAAATGATATGAAATCACCTCATGCTATTGATTCACAAGATATATTTCATAATCCTCTTGTACCTAAGATATATTTGTACCATTTTCCAAATGTTTTTTTTTCACCTAGGTTCACACTTTATGATGGAAAGGGTGATCCTAAGTAACATCTTCAATCTTTTTATGCAACATCCCTTGATTATACTTTTAATGACAAAATTTTGACCAAATTATTTTTATATGAAGATTAAATGGCTATAGTATTTGATATGGTTATATGATCTACCAATATAATTATTAAAAGCATTAAAATCCTTATTTGATCAATTTTTAGCACATTTATTAATCAATATTACTAAAAATATGTCTAATGCACAAATTTAAAAGATCAAATAAGGAACAAATGAACCAATTAATAAATATGTATTTAGATATAAGATAATTTTGGCAAAAATGACAAATCTAATGGTGGATAAAGAACTTCAAGGCATATTCAAGAATTTTTTTCTTGTTACCTTACATGAGTCTATTATTTTCAAAAAAAAATTGATGACTTATGCCACATTTTTTTAGATGGAGAAACTAAACTTATTTTATTAAACAAGCTCAAGTACATAACTAACACACGAAATAAATACACTAAAAAGTTTCATATTAAACCAAGTTAAATGGTAAAACCTACTGAGGCCAAAAAAGACACAAATACAATTTATATTATAGTATTATAAAAAATTAATAGACTCCTCTTATCCAATGTACTTAAGAGATAATTTACATGATTACCTAAGTATCCATATTCATTACTTCTAAAGTTGGTAGAGTTTCATCTCATATCTCTCCCTTTTCCTTGGTAGTTGATATGAGTAAACCTCTACTAAAAGGATATAATACCAATGCCAATTATGACTACCACCAATGTTTGGGTCATTCTATGAATATATGTTATAAAATAAAGCACAAGATATAAGACCTTTTTGATAATCATAAACTTACCTTTGAGGAGTCTCATACAAATTCAAGATTACAACAAAATTATCATCAAAACTAAAAGATATTTAACAATCCATTTCAAGATATTTATAAGAAAACTTTGGAATTGAAAATGGAATATCATGCACATCCTCCTTCCTCACATTATGGACACTAATTATATGAGATTATTTTTACCTTTATACATGAGATACCTCTTATGGTTATGATACATTTTATTTAATTCAATGAAAATGAGATTATGCATGATGACTCTAATCTCTGTTACTTATTTAACATGGTATATATTGATCATGAACATATACCTAGTGTTATGATTGATAATGGTGATAATTAAAATGTATGTAACATGAAATTACTTAAAATTTTTGGATAGACACATGATGATTTATTCCCTTCACCTAAAATGATCAAATAATTTGATGGGAAGATACATGTTTTGGTAAGATTGAGTTACCTCTATGGGCTGGTCCAACACATGTGATCACTACCTTTTCAATTATACCACATATAAGATTATTTTATATGGTTTTGGGATGTCCTTGGATCATAATATCCATGGAGTACCTTAAATAGTGCATGGTTTCTTAATTATATTCATGATAATAAGGTAATTAAAGTTTATGGGATTCCATATGAAAATTCTTTCCAGTAGGAAAAGTTTGTTCCATGATAGTTGGTTATACAACCTAATATGGTTAATAATGTGGAAAATAGTAAGAAATAATAAATATAATTTCCTATGAACCCCATACTTGAGATTCCTTTGCATAATATAGCTGTAGTGGACTCTTCAAGATCCTCATTCACACCTCCATGACAGAACCTTTTAGCTACACTATAAGACTATGTTTCAAAATGGGTAATGAGACCCATTATATCACTAAATAAATTACATAAAAAATTGTGTGTTCCAACACCCCCTACACCTTATATTACTAATTCATGACAACATAGTCCCATGATATATACGTATAGCATCACATATTATACACATGTATATGTGGCACATATACAAGGTTATTGACATCATAACCACTTTATTATACCAAATTAAAATTATAAATAACCTTATGAGAATACCCTAGATGGGATTATTGGCTAAAAATATCTTTCCAAACATTCAAAAAAATTCTAAAATTAAAAAAAAACTAAATATTCAAGAAAATACAAAAATATTCCAATAATTCAAAAATACCAAAAATATTTAGCATTCCAAATGTTTATATCTTTTTTATATGTTTTTTAATCTATATTAGTATATAACATACCATACATGCATATGTTTCATGAGTACTTAAGTTTGATACATGTATACATTATACCCATGATATGTCAATCATGCAAATGTTAGACCTTTCCTCTTCCAACGTGATACACTATGTTTGGGTCATTTTAATTATATAATATCATGATATATATAATTAATTTTATTTTATGATCATTTTACATTATCTTAATGAGCTTATATATATATATTACACATGCCTATAATCATGTTTCTATATTACACATTATATTTTATATTCTAATATATTTAACATTTTGATAATGCATGTATGCATGAACTAGTATCGTATGATTTTGCTAGCTGATTATATCTCATTAACTCATATATTTACATTAGATTACTTGATTTCACTTCTTGTTTTCTTGTTTTCTCTTACTTGTGTACCATTCAGAGATTTTCCTTTGATCATTGTCCATAGTAAGTGACCTTATATTATTTGTCTATTTAGTGTGTGGACATTTAAAAATGTATTCCAATTTATTGTGTGACATTTGAACATGCCCCTTGTTTACAATCTCCTTGGAACCCTTTTTGTATGACATTTGAGTATTTTGATGTGTGTGTGCTTGATTCTTTTTGAGCTTGTTATCTTCTAGTCACTAGCATGATTGATATGATACATCTTAGAGATTTTTATGTAGCCATACAATGGTATTTATTGATATACATAATTCAACATGATGCTACCATAAGTTTATTTACTACATAATTCACACATGTATAACATAGTTGTATTATCCTTCAAGATAAGGTGATTATCACTTTTGTAATCCCTCACCTTAAAAAAGGGGCATATCACTTGGGTAATGTCATAGAATACATGAATCCACATACATAAAATTAACATAGTGGGTAATATATGATTTAATTACATAGTTAACATGATTTAGATATACATTTTGGACATAATTTTATGCATTGGTCATAAATTTGGGATAAATATTTTTCCATTTGTGATAAATATTATATACATGTTATAGATAAGAGGCTAAATTTTTATATATACTTCATATTGTGACATATTCAAGGTATAAATGCATTAGATATACTTTCAGATTATACACTCATTTTTGTACTAACCTTATGAAGATACACCATTTAAAATTTTATCCATTGTAACATTTGTATTTTTTTATTAGTGAGACCAAATTTTTTTCCCTCAATGGAATTTTAGTTATGATTTTATTATTTTTGTTTGATATGGTTATACCATTTTATTTGGGTGAGATTGTCTATATTGGCTAAATTAGCTAGATTGGTTTTATGAGATATTTATTATACTTGAGTTGCGTGATTGAGATTATATGATCTCAATGGACTTATAATAATTTAATCCTTATACTATATTATGGGCATTATCATACTATAATTACCCTCTTCACATCTCTAAGATTAAATTATTAATGTTCTACAATTCTTCAATTAGGAAATATCTCTACCAATACAAACTGTGAAGTGGTAACATGGTTATATTGACACATAGGTATACTCCTTCCTTTCTCTTTTTCTTTCAAGTATATTAAAATTATTAAATTTTTAGATTATATGCACTAATTATTATTGTAACATGTTATCAGTTTTAGGTCATTCACATACATAAAATTCAAGTGGGATCAAGAAAAGATAAGGTGTATTCTACACACCACCTATAGTTTGTTTCCTTTAACTTAGTAATTTCATCCTTATGCATTACTAAATTAAGGTGGGGGGGGGGAGTGTAGAAGAATAAATATGGATTTAAATTTTAAAATAGTATTATACACTTGACAAATATATGTCAAGGATATACCCTTCAATTTTACCTTCTTTGCATCCAAAAGGTTAAAACTCACCACCTCATTGGGTCTAATTACTTACTTCTTAGTTAAACCCTTATTACTTGGATTATATAGACAAAATGTAACCACATAATGCCTAAAACATGAATTACATATCCTTAAATGTCATTTTCATAACCTCAACAACTTTTCTCCATCCTAGATAATTACTTTTAAGTAGGATAATAACATTGATTCTATTATTCCTATTCTAATTCAAGTGTCTATAGTCTATAAACACTCAAATTTTTAAATATTTAGATGTGTACGAGTCAGCCTAAGAATGTCATTAAAATTTTCATGAGGATTATGTCAAAAGACCTAGTACAAATACAAGTCAAAATACTCATTACATAACTATCAATTATCAGGTAAGTGCATATTCAAGCTCAATCAATTAATTTTAAAACTAAGATATTATTCCTTATTCATTATTATTTGCATATAAATCATAGGATTAATAATACTATAGGTTTTAATCACTCAAAATATATCCCATGAGACATATTTTTCAAGTTATGCCACATTTTCATGTCATATATTATATTTCACCTTTGTTCACACACATTCCCACACATAGGGGATAATTACATAAGTATAAAGACCTCATTAGATTTTTTTCTATGTATGAAATTGTCATCGGTAGATGGGTCTTTGAGGTCATTTTGACATTGTGATTTGACTAACCCATTTCTTAGAAAGGTAGCCTAACCTAATATGGAGAGGTAGCATTTGAGTTAGAAATAATGATATGGATCCTATGTGTGAAATCTAGAAACATAGAAAAAAGGTGAAATACAACCCATAAACACCCACATAGTCACATCTTAAAAATGAACATTATGTATAAGACAATTGTATCATAATTTAGACAATAACATCGACACAAGTGTCCACAAGGAGACACAAGTGTCCAAATAGCCAATAAGAAGATTTCCAAAATTTGATGACTATTTCTTGAACACCAAACAACCCTTTTCCACACCTCTACATATCATTTTTATTTATGCATAATTACATAATATAAGTGTTTTTTTATTATTTGTGATTGTGCATTCAAAATATTTTATGGCATTGTACTTTTTATATTTAGTACTTTCATAAATCATCATTGTAATTGAATATCATAAACTGAATTATTTAATTATCCTAATTTCAAGGAAAAATTTATCTCACCATTAAATATCCTATGCATCTTAACCCTTAATTTAAAAAAAATTTAAACAATAGTGTGTATAACACCAGTGAAAACTATAATAAACCTACCTATTTTAGTGATATAATAAGGTGTAATATTGTAAAGTGACATGTTTAGTTAAAGGAGAAAATTAACTACCTCAAGACAAAGTACATAAGATATTATTTAAGTTCTTAATAGTTATTTAAATAATATGTACTAGTCCCATGAAAGAAATAAGAACATGTAGGATTAAAATATTGAGGTGATTGACTGTCCATGGTAGGAACTAGGCCTTTAAACTTATATTCCACTAAAAAACTTTGGTGAGATTACTCTTCTAAGTTGTATGATAAGAGACCTTATGAAACTCCTAATATGGATATTCCTCTAGGGTGGGTGGGCATGGTGTCATATGCAACCTATGTGGAGGAACATAATTAGGTCTCTCTTAAATATCATTGAATAGAGTAGAAGGAATCAATCATGTACTATATTGAGGCTCCATAAAATTGGAAGTAGAATGAATTTTTCATATTAGATTAAAAAACATATCTAGAGGAAGATAAATATAATGATTATAAAATATATCCAAATGATAATTTATGCTCATTTATCAATCACCAAGCATGCTCCAAAGAGGCTCATAAATAACTAGAGCTACATATGAAGTAAACTTTAGAACTAACTCCATCTCAGACCTTTTAATGTAAATCAAATAAATAATGATGTTAGGCAAGTCAAATTTTTATGAAGTGATAGGTTTAATGATTAATCTAGATTAATGCTAAAATAAATGAGGATTATTTTTGAGATCACTCAAGATAGGAATGATAAAAAAAGTATTTTTTCATCCTTGGATTGGGTGTAGAGAAATAAGTATAGATCATTTAAGTTGTAACCATAATCATAATCATAAGTGGAAATATATAAATTAAGGGATTAAATCACTATGTCAATAAAATATTTATGGGAAGGAGGCTTCTTAGGAATAAACATAGAAGTGGGAAACTCACAAGTTGGCTTCTTATGATAACTAGGTCACAAGTTAGGTAGAAAATAAGTGATAATTCTAGAGGGAAGGAATATAATATATTTATTCTTATCATTATCAAAATGAAAGAGGATAATTATAATGCTTCCCACAAGGTTGTGGTGACTATTATAACCCTAGTTTGAGTTGATAGGATAGTTAAAACACTAATACTCATGAAATGGTATGTTAGGTAAGGGTTAAAGGGTTGGGATTTTATAGACACCACATTAATGGAATTTAAAGAACTTGAAGAGTTAGTATCACCTATTAGGATTAGGAGCACAATTGATTACCTTGTATAAGCAACTAAACACATAATTTAACCAGAAGTAACAAGTAACAAGAAATCAGAAATAACACAAAATTTGAGAGATAATACAATCTTGTATTCAACTCATCCAGAAAGAAAATACAATCAAGAAGATGCCACACTCTTCTCACACCTATGAGGCTTCCCACACCTCTAGGGCTCCCAATAATTCTCAATCAAGAGTTCTCTCTCTCAATTACGGTCACAACAATCAACTCAAACATAGAGTTGTTGTTCACCTCCAACCAGTCAGTATCAATACTGCCAGTACACAAGTACTCAAAGTACTTAAATTAGATATCACATGAACTTGAAACAATTTGCAAATCAAATGATCTTACTTACCATGTATATCTCCTACCTGATCTTGCAACAACCTGTAGATCAACCTAATCTTATAATTGGAAGGATCTCTTCCTTACCTTAATTACAATACAAGCCCATGAGTCTATTATATAGATCCCATGCAAACAATAATTAGACTTCTAATTACAATAATTAGAACCACAGCTTCAAGACTAAAATTAGTCCATAACATGCAAACAACTAGTTTGTTAACAAACTATTTGTGAAACTGATAGTTCCAGAACTGCACAGGTGACCAATGTCAGTCGCTGTTAGTCTGGAGGTGACCGACGTCGACCGATACTGACCAATTTTGGTAGCACTGCACACTAGATATGACCAACATCGGTTGGCTTGATCGACATCAGTTGCACTGCAACTCAGCTACCTCTTCCTCCATGTTTACATCAGTGAAACTTTTAGCTCCACAACCTAACATCACCTTATACCTTGTAAATATAACCCATGTAAGTAAACTTGAGTCATTGGAATATATAAGAGGCAATGGCCCTCATGTGATGAGTCTAAAGGAAACTAATAAAAATGTTATTAATTAGAATAAAATTAAATATCATGACCTTAAATCTAAACATATTAGGTGGTACCATGATAGGAAGCCAAACAAATCTAATTGGAGGAATTTTTATTTGTTCATGTGTGTCACATGATATTGACGTAGTTAAATTTACATTCATAATATAATAAATTTTTAATGAATTTTAAGGAAGCACCAAAAATTTTGGAGGCTTTGAATATCAAGGCTTGCTTATCTTGGATGTCACTAAATTGGACGCTAATAAAAAAGGAGGGTGACATAAATAAAGTAGGATTTTATTGAGGATTATAGATTTGATAAGAAATTTTAAGGAGAGAGATGCATATAAAGTGTGATGAACATTGATAGACAACTCTTCACATTACTGTAAAATTATTTTTTACGACCTTGAGAAGGTAGATTCTTTCCCCATGGGTGGTGTTTTAGGAATGCTTATCTTAACCAAAATGTACATATTATGGTCTTGATGTCATGGAGAATGTTAACATAAAATTTTAAGATATTAGGAGAATGTTAACATAAACCTTATCAACATTCACTGAAAAAGTAGTGCCTATATTCATAGTGAATCACATAGTATACATTACAAAGTAATTTCAACTCTAACTTCTATTTATGTGTATATATATTAACTATTATATATGTATTGTTTATATATCTCTTTATATAAGAATACCTTAAGAAATCACACAACTTACTATACTCTATAACCCATTATAATGCTTATATGTATATTTTCTCTTATAGGCTATATCTAATCTAGTACAATGTCATGTTATAAATACCAACTTGATATTAAAAAACTCAATGGCCATGTATGTGTGATACATTCCATTTAAATAATATAATCATCCTTTTTTCTACTAGATATTATTTCTTAATTCAATGTCCAATTATTAAAATCATTCATTTTTACAATCTATATAACGTTCATGTTGTTGTGTTAAATGAATCAACTATATAGTATTTGTGGTTTGGTTCTTTAGATGATAGAAAATCCTAAAAAAAATTGTTCATATTTTATACATTTGTCTCATCCTCAAGATAAATTTAATTTTTGATAGGGGACAAAAATTATTCAATAGCACAAGTGTAACTAAATTTTATTTTCAAATATTTTGAATCATGAGGTGGATTTTCCTCCTTTGTGTAGATGTTTCTTGTATTTGTTATTCATCTCCTTGGAAAAAGTATACTAGTTCAATAAGATTTAGTTTTCTTCCATTTTATATTTAGCTTTCATCACTATATAATTTATACTTGAATATTTTCTAATATTTACAAGTAATTTTCATGTTAATTATTTTTTACCTCCATATTTTCCATCTATGTGGTCAGGTAAGTGTCATAATCCTTTATATACTTATATATTTATATTCAATTTAACATTTTTTCCTTGTACTAATCATGTAAATATATCATCTTAGATCATTATACCTTGGATGGGATGTGTAATGTCCCAAATCTAGTTAAATTAGCACTCAATTATTTTTCCATGGATTCTAGTTTTACTTTATTATCTTGTGTTCACAAGGGCCATCTAAGTGAATAATCAAATTAGGTAGTTT
>JARHVA010004636.1:982500-992500 GCA_037957365.1 Torreya grandis | reverse complement strand
TTATATGTATCTATTACGAATTGAACTTATATATAATATTTTTTTATAATTTACTTAGAAATCTATAATCTCCTCTTTACCATATTCCTAATCATTTTCTTCCATTTTATATAAATTTCTAACTCATTCACTATAGGGATACCTTTTATTGTATATATCATCTAGGATTATATGGGTTAATTTGAACTCCATTATACTTAATTACCATGTCCAAGAATCATACATGTAAAATACATGGCTATAACTAAGATAAGTGAACCATAACATAAGTCATGAATAATTTTACCTCTCTTGATTTTATATAGGTTATTTAATAATTATTCATAAAGTGTGGAAGCCAAATTATAATGCATACTTTTGAAGACCATGTCGTATCTTATCTATACATTGTTAACCATGGTTGAATATTTTTTGTTTGTGTAATATACCTTCCAAACAATGTCCTTTATCAAAAACTTGAATTTAAGGTCCTTGATATTTTGAATTGATAGGGATTAATTATTGAATTTTATTCCTATAATCATGGATAATGAGCTTGTACTCACATTATTATGTCCACAATACTTGTGTGTGAAATTTCCTTATTGCAAAATTATTATGACTGAGTCATCACATTTGGTGTTATGCAATAGGGTTGGTCTAGTATAAATGTATTCATGAGATATACTCAATAACACTTTTTAGTACGTCTCATTAGTCCAAAACATGGGATCTAACTCCACATATCTAATTTAATAATTGGGATGATGTTAGACTCCTTATTATATTATAAATGGTGTGTGTGTGTGTAGGTATTTATACATGTCATAACACTTATCTCTACCTCTAAATCCCTTTAATCAATTTATTCCAAGTGTGTCTTGGTGTATCTATAAGCATATTTTACATGTGTTATGAGAGAGGGAAATTTATAAAAATATCCCAATGGATCCATAATCTCTAATTTGAGTGAGTTTTTATTGTATTTAGGTTGTTTAATATGTTCTAGAATGGAAACATGAGGAATATCCATCTTTTCTTTGTCTAAACCACTGATAAATTGTTTTCCAACAAATTATGAACACTTCACACAAAATTTATATAGAGTGTCAGTTATTGAACTATTTTGTAGTTATTATGTTAGTGAAACATTCAATTTATAGTACATTTGATCTTTCTATTAGTCACATCAAGTTGTTTAAATGAATTTAATCTCATTCATTATCTATGTTCATTCCTTCATTTTGATTGATTTACAATGTAACAACATGTCTTATCATTAATTTGTTTTGTTCTCATCTATGTGATGTCATTTTTAAACATATTTTTTGACTATTTAGTTCTTTCCATCCACTTATTTACATGTGTTAACTTGTATTAAACTAATTCACATAATTTTTTTCATTATGTAGAGAACAAAATTAACTACTACTATGATTTATTCAATTTTATCTATCATCAATCCAATTCTTCTGTAGATGTGTCTTTTCCTTGTTTCCATTTTTTATGTCTATGGTTAAGAAAATCACTTTATTTTGTTTATATAATGTCACATTCTCTTAGCAATATGTATTGGTTTCTTTCACAGTCCCATATTTTTCTTATTTTTATTTTCTATATCTGTAAATAGAATGAAAAAAATTGTATTCATCTTTATTCCCATGATCTTACCTCTATATAACATTTAATACTACAAACTCATATTATATTTTTACACATAATAAGTATATTCCTTTTTACCTTCTCACTATTATTTTTCCATTTTGGGGTTCTGAATTATTTTTCTATTTCTTTTACTCATTTTTCAAATTTTGTTTTATCTTCTATAATGTTTTTATTTTCCTCGTCACTTTATTTCAAATTCATATTATTCTTATTTGTCCCACTATGATATTTTGTTATCATAAAATAATATAGTATTGATAAAGTTATTTTTAGAGTACAGAAATAGACATATTCAACTTTTCCATTTGGGATAATAGTGCCAACCTAATGGGGAGGTAACATGATATATGACTAGAAACTTGAATGTCTAGTATAGTAAAGCTTAGTAAATTCTATTAAAATTATGCTAGTTATAAGGATAATGTCACCTCTTTAATTATTTCATGATTCTCTTTATAACCTTTAACCTAAATTTCTTGTGGTGTAAAGTTTTTCTCAGGATCCATTTACAAATATTGGTCTCAATGTGACTGCAAGTGTTCTTAGATTTATGACTCCTAAGTATAGGATGTTATAAAATATGTAGGGTCTAAGATATATTATTTTTATCTTTGTTGTATTTTTATATTTGTGTAACATAGTAAGACCTTATCCCCAACCTAAAATTCTTTCACTTTTATGTGATTATCATGCCAATATTTTTGGCATATTTTCTCTTGTATTTAGTTATACACTGATAACAATTTATTTTCATATAATTTTTATATTTATATTATCCTCTACTTAATATAATATTTATCATTCATTATAAATTTTAACACAATTTTCAAACTTGTAAATATGTACTCCATTGACATTATCACTTCTAATCCATATACTAGTTGAAAGGAGTAGTACTTAGTCAACCATTTGTAAGTAGTGTGGTAAGCCCATGATATTTCTAGTATCTTGGTATCTTAGACTCTAATATATATATTGGATACATTTATTAGTACCTTCTCCAATACCTTATTTAATTATCTAGCAATGAATTTCCCTTGAGGATGGTAAGGCATGATTTTGTGATGTTGGATTAGAAAGTGTTTAAGAATTTATATAATTATTAATTGATGAAATGCTTACCCTAATCACTCATTATTCTCAATGGGAATTAAAATCTTATAATTATATATTCATATATGAGTTTTGTGTCATTCTTGGTGGTACAATTTTTTTTTCATAATTTACTCTCATATTGTTATGTATTCCATTCCATTTATAATGAACATGGCATTATTTTACCTTGATATATGCTTGATAGGACCTATGAAATCAATTTCCTATCTATAATGGGGCTAGTGATAGAACTACGTAGAGAGGAATCTCATCTTTATCATATGTAACAATTTCTCATGTATTGATGTGAATCCTTAAAAAGTGATGCCCACCATAAGCATGCTAGTATTATTTTCTTTCCCATAGCTTAGCTAGAGTTATGTTCTCCTACAACTCCATCATAGGATTTTATTAAAATGGTATGTTTCTCATATATATATATATATATATAACACCTCATATCTTAATTCATTATATATTTCTCCTTTAATTAGTGTAAAAGGAAACACTTGAATCATCAATCTCTTATTCTGTAATATATTATACTCCTATAAAAACTCTCTGCCAAAAAAATTATGAAACACCCTCCATGTATTACAGGACTAATTCACACAGAAGATATAATATCTAGGATATTCATCCTCAATCAATCCTATATATTTCTCTATAGTTATTACTGATAGGTAATTAGTTCCATTATTTAATTCCCAGTGTTACCATAATTTTGAACTCAAATTATTGAAATAACATGAGATATTACTAGATTATTCCTTGTAATTTTGGTCTATTTATCAATTACTTAAGTTTATGATGGTTCATAAAGAATATTATTATAGTTTCCAATAAGTATTACATAGATTTATACATTGTGTAAAACATAGTGAGATCCCTTTCTATATTGGAATAAATCTTTTCCACCCTTACCAGATTTATGTTAGAAAATGAAATTGGATATTTTATATTTCCATGGGAATGTGTTAGCATTAATCCTATTGAAATTATAGAGGCATCAACATGTATTTGAATGGGATTTTACAATATAGAAACACTAATGTTGGGGCATCCAAAATTTTATTATTCATTGTATCAAATGACTCCTAACATTGTCTTGACCAATATAATGGTTGGTTATGCCACTACAACAATTATTCTATGGGTAAACTTATAGATTCATAATTTATTATGAATATGTGGTGATATATTGTATATTAAAATATATTTATAACCTCTTTATGTGTTTTGAGTGGTGGTAAGTTCATGATTATGATAGTTTTAATTAGATTTACCATCAAACCTTCTTTGCATATTATGTGTCCCAATAAACTACCAAAAGGTGTACCAAATATTAATTTCTTAATATTCAAATAACTGTTTAGCTATATACATATTTGAAACATCATTTGTATTCCTAGACATGGTATTTGATTAACCCATATAACATCCAATCATAACTATACATTTCCAATAACGCATCTATGAAATCCCTAAATGCATTCACTTTTATGTGGCTAAACACAACTGATGCATTCTTCAATCCAAAGGGAATCACTATATATATAGAATATCCCTATTCTATATAGAATATAGTTTTTGGTCTATTTTCTAGTGTTATTCTAACATGATGGTATCTATATACACATAATATTAGTCATTCTTTTATCACTTACTAACAATTTGTATCTTGTAGTAACCCATTGAGTCTCAATCTCTCTGAGTGCATGCTTTAAAGGGTTCACCAAGAAAGGGGTGGGTAGACTAATAGTGGTTTTTAAGATTAATGTCATTTTTTACACTTTCGATCTACACACTTATCTCATAAAACCATTTACCCTAAGCTTATTCTTATTTGTTATACCTATTTCAATCATTTATCACATCATTATCCTCTTTTTCTTTCCTTGATCCCCTTTCACTAATTGATTGTACCAGGTCGACTAGGTCAACCCTATATATTTTTTAACCTCTAATTATTGTATAAGTTCAACTAGGTCAGCCATGTACTATTTTTGGGTATTTTCACTTGAGAGTTTTATTGGCCCTTTAGCTAACCTAGCTTAGGACATATTGAATTATCTCTCAAAAACATATAGGGTCAAGTGGGTCAACTCCATATAGCTGACACATTAAGAAGGATTTAGGGTAAGATCTACCTATATCTACAAGTTCATTTCCAACCTTTTGAAGATAGATAATTGAAGAAGAATAAGTGTGAACTAACATCTAATTATTAACCTTTCTACATTAGGAATAAAGCTTAGGGTTCAATAGTTTCTTTAGATATACAAATCTTGTCTTGTGGAGAAGTCTTTTGGATCCATAGATAATTTATGTATCCTAGAGATGATTTGTCCTTGTTATCTTTAAATACCACAATAGTCTCTTATGAAGCATCTTGGCCAAGGGAGAGATTGAGTCTTGGTGAGTTCATCTTCAAAGGTAAGACTTCCTAACTTTATTTCTCCTTTGTAAGATTATATAGATAATGTATTTACGCTTCTTTCCCATGCATTAAGATTTTGAATACATGGACATGAGTATATGTATTTTATGCATGTTTAATTTAGTTTGTTTTATTTTTAACCCCCACTTTGTGCTATAAGCTTTGGTGTCCACTAGATTATATTTACTTTCTTATTTATTAAAATAGAGTGAATATCAAAACCTAGGATTATTTTAAGGTTGTTGCATGATTGTGTTAAACTATAGGCTTTGAAACCCTTCCTATCATGGTGTATTATGATAAATTATCCTTAATCAAGTCTAATGGATCCCCATATTAGTCATGATCCCACTTAAAAAATGTATTCATAATTATAAGTGTAGGTATGCTCTATATTCTTTGATTCAAGATTGATTTATAAACATGATGTAATTATAATTGCATACAGTCTGGTGCACCCAACATGAACTAAAACTTTTAGGACTTATTCACTTTATTGCATTCTTTTTCATTATTATTTCTGTCATATATTTTCCATAGGGTCAACTGTATCGACCCATATCTGACTTCTATGTATAGGTTCCTGGGTATAGGCTATTATATTGACTCAGATGACCTAGTATAGGTTTGCATCTTTTCAAACTTCTAGTCTAGACTACTAGGTCAACCCAATCAACCCTATACATTTTAAAACATTAGGTACAACATATTAGGTTGACCTAGTCAACCCTATATATTTTTAGGCACTCAATAATAGGTTTTTACAAAGCTTGATTGACCTAGGTGACCCAGTTAGAAGAATTTGCAAGCATATACAAGGTTATTGAAAAAAAAATCTTCATTCATTACATCTTTGATCCACCAAGGTTACTTTTTATCTCTCTATATTTTTCTTTATAGTCTTTCCTTTTATAGTCTACAGTCTTTAAAACTACCTCTATATAGTCAATTAGATAGACCATGTCAACTGATTTCTATGTTTTATGTACTATCTAGATAACTAGGTCAACTCTACTAACCTTGTTCATATTTAGACATTAATTTAATAGTATAATATCGACCATATTTTATATTTTATGCATACATTATTGAATATATCAACATTGTACCTTGTTTCAGAGTTAGAGTTAACCTTATATGTTAGTTATTAATTCACACTTTCTTTTCTTGTTGATTGCATGATTAGAATAGATCACATAGCTTAATTAAGTGGTTTTAAATTAATCATTTAGTTTCACTATTTTATATTTTATACACACATGACCAAATCACAAAAATCTAAATAAACATTTTAACATTTGTCTACCCAAATCCAACCTACTTATATTTCATCACCAAGGGGGAAGTTGAATTGATGTTCTATTCAAGTATAAAGCATGGTTAACAGTATATTATAGCTAATCACCTAACACCCATATCATTTTAGTGTCTGAAGTGAGTGGATAGTCCCCAATACCAATCTTGTATCATTACCACTATAGATCTCTTTCAGTCTAAACTACCTGAAATCATCCTTAGATTACCTCCTAGTTCCTTGTTTATATCCAAATTCCCATCACATTTAAAATCATATTCTAATAATTTAATAAAAATTTAGGTTGACCAAATAGTTATCTCTTTACTTTCCAAGTTGATTGCTTTCTCTTTTCTCAATTGTATTTTGTATAGCAAAAACTTGCATTAGCCAACATTGGTGCAAGGTTTTGTGATGTATGCATGAATTAGATTAACCAATGTTAATCCAATTGAATATTTATTTACATTATATTATTTATTTTTGAATTACTTGCAAAATTTATCTCGTTTTAGTTCACAATTTGTTATAGGTTTCTTAATTTTCCTTTTCTTCTATACTAGGTCGACCTAGTCAACCCTATACTTTTTTCTATCCTTTATTCACTATACTAGATTGACCCAGTTGATCTTATACTATTTTTAGACCTTTTTTACTCTTTTTACAGCCTCTATCTACTATATTGGTTCAACCTAGTCAACCCTATACTATTTATAGACCCTATTTGTATGATAGGTTGACCTTGTACTATTTATATCATTTCTTATTTCCTTGCTTTCTCATCTATCTTTCTTTCCCCTCATCATGGACTTTCTACTTGATGGCAATACTAAGTTGTATTCAATAGACATGATGAATCTTACCAACCCTCATAGGGCCTCCCATAAATAAAGTATGGCTCCTCTCTTGGATGCTAGTAATCTTCATATTGCCACTCACACAATGAACTATGGGACCCCTCCTAATACCTATTTGTAACACAATCCTTTCTTCTCATTATAAGAACAACATGAATTAGAGTATACCCTTAAAATTCTCTTCTTTATCTCTAAATTTCCTCAACATTGAGGAAAATATCCTTCTACTAGTCTCATTCACCTACTCTTATATTCTCAATTAGATTTGGGGGAACCACTTTTTTTGATTCTTAGTCTTTTCCTTTAATTATGACCCATTATCATACCATGACCTCTTCTTCTCTAACTTCTTCCACCTTCATGCCTAGTATATCCACTAACATGGTAGGTTCTACATCTAGTGAGCCTCTCATAAGATACACTATTTTTTAATCGTTATACTAGTGTATCATTTTCTACCTAATCTAATCATGCTACTAGTGCTTCTTTTTAATAATGTTATTCAAACACATTAACTATTTTTAAAAACACTCAATCAAATGAATACCTTTCAATATCATAACACAAATCAAATGATGAGAATGGAAAATGACCTTCTCCATCTTCAAACTCATCCTCAACTAATGGCTTGAGGCACACATAACCATAATGTTTCCCCTCCTCCTATTATATATTCTCAAGGAAATATCATTCCTCAACTTCCTTTGGTCAACAAAACCATTAATCATCTCCAAAATTATCCTCCCACTACTCAAATTACTAACATTGATATAGGAGGTGTCACACCTACAATTTATTATAGTGGATCAACTGATCCCACCCTTCATCTTAAAACATTTGGAAATATTTATAAGTATTGGGTCAAATTGAACACCTTTTACACTACAAAACTCTTAGCCAAAACTCTCATATGTGATGCCTTGTATTGGTGCAACTAACTTAGAACTCATTCCATTACTAGTTTGAAGGATTTAGTGAATTATTTAGTTCAATAATTCCAAACTAATGATCTTCTTGAAAAAAATTTATCCCATTTCATAAATTGAAAACAACTTGAAAATGAAAATGCTCAAGCCTTTGTTAAAAGGTGCAAAACTTTTTCAAACAAATGTGAACATAACATCGCTAATGATAATATTTTCCATCTCTTTACCAATGCCCTTTTTTCTAAACTTAAATATCAGGTCCACACTCTCTCTCCACATACATTGGAGGGGGCTATTGAGCAATATAAACAACAAGATTTCCTTATGCATCAATTTGAGCCACCCCAAACTTTTGTGGGTCCTTATATCTTACTTAAGAATGAAAATTCTAATATTACCAATGATGGCGTTATATATTCTTATGACACCATTCATAATGTTCAAGCTATCATTCTTACCCCTTCATCATAACTAGCTCCCCCTTATCAAAAATATACCAATCCTCACTTATCTTCATAAAATAACATTAATGTTCATAAACCTATATCCTCAAATAAATTGATTAAGCATTTATCTAGGCCTCTTCTTTAATAACTTGACCCTAAACATCTTATGAAATCTTCATATGATCCTAACAAGTTTTGTTGGTTTCACTCTAGTTAGGATCATTCTCATGAGACCTATAGACAACTTTTTAATTTACATATGGACTTTCTTCTTGGTCCTAATTTTCATCATGATTATATCATTCAAAAGTGACAACAATATTATGAAATTGATTTTAAGGGTTATAAATCACATGATAAAACTCAAGCATTGAACCAAGATAATGCTCATTTGGCTATCTACAAACACCCTCTTCCTAATCATCAACTTATCCAAGACAATCAAGACAAAGCCACCCCTTCCATAAATAATGTATAAAGTCTTGTTTAACCCACTTCCAAAGAGAATGTGGTTAACATAAATAATATGCAAAGGGTGGTTCATTTTATCGATTCCCAAACTATATACACTCCTCCTTCATCTCAAACATATCATGTTATCCAAGATTCTTTCATAGCTCATTTAAATGAGTTGGGGCAAGATGACCTTACTATTTTTTATGATTCTCCCTTGGATAACACTTCCTATTCTTTTTATACCACTCTTCCATCATCTTATAAAACTAATGTTACTCAAATTTATACTAACACTTTTTATACCAATTATCAAAATCAAATTGAATCAACTACTTGAAAAAACTCTCTTCTTGTATCTTCATGATTATTTACTCTCTTTCATGGATAATTGTCATTATGACTTGGTTATACCAACCATGATCCCTTTCATCATTTTTTTATTACCATGTGATTAGTTAGAAAATAATGTGTCTTGTTATAATCTGCTTTCACCAATCAACCTTTAGATCTCATTTTTCCCTTCTTACTTTATGGAAGAATAGTCATATACATGGTTGAGACTTGAGATCACATGTTAGATCATTGTTAAGGCTTAGTTTCCTAGTCAGTGGTTATTTAGCTTCTTTATCCTTATCCTAAATCTCATTCATGTGTATCAATACATCTCTCATGATTGGTAATTCTAAATCCATATGGATGAGGAATCTTAAAAATTCATAAAAAGTTAAAATCCAAATCATTTTACAAAATACAATGATATAAAAGGCAAAAGTATTCTTAAAAGTCAAATCACACTTAAAGATATGATTCAAAGCACATCTCCTTCTAGTTGAACCTAAAAC